>JAODKM010000034.1:21441244-21456054 GCA_026780845.1 Petrocephalus sullivani
GTTAGGCGAACCAGGCGGGGTTGGTGGGGGGGGGCACATGGCCTCCGTATACCATCTGAGTCACCCCTCCGGATGATTGCTGGCCTTCCCCATCACGCCGAGCTCGGTGAGTGCGTCCCGCTGTTCTGCTCAGAACGGAGGCTGCTTCAGATCCTCCCTACATCACGTGGGCAAAGAAGCAGACGTACCTGACAAGCCACACTGCGGAAGAGCCAGGGACCTGGGAGGAGTGGCAGCCTTAGGGTCCATTTGTGTGTGCACAGGGGCCACGAAAAACAGAGGGAGGGGGGAAGGGAGCCATGAAGGCAGAGGGGGTGCGTGGTGTCCCCCCGGGAATGACCGGGGGTGACAAGGAGATGCTTCTCCCTCTCCTAGGCTCCAAGAAGGAGCTGCTGTTTAATCAAATAATGTTTTGTGATTCGCGTTAACAAGTGGCTTCTGGTCCCCATATGGAACCCCCCCCCCTCCGCCACCATCACCAAAGTGAGGGAAATGTGAAAGCCCACGCAGCCAAAACCAGCAGGGCCGTTTGTCCGCGTAATCCCTGGGGGGGCGGCGAATTTCGCTGAGTAAGGCTGTGGTGTTAACAGACAACTGGGGGTAGGAGGTGCTGAGGTTCACCCTTGGCTGAGAGGAACTCAGGAGCCCCTGTGACCCATCATGGATGTGGTTCTTGGAACTGGACACCTCCCAGATGTAGGGAGGGAGTTAAGTTAACCATCCTGATACTATTTAACATATTAACATAAAATATTATTTTTAGTTCAAATACAGTTCAGTACTGTTAATTTTTTTGACCGTAATACACATATCTTTTTACACTTACTTTACGGTACAGTGTAGCTCAGTAAATTAGAGCTCAGTGCCTACATCCAGAAGGTCATGGGTTTAAATCCCATGGTTGGCAGAGTAATCCGATCACCAATGAGAGAGGCCCCCTGCTGGACGCAGGCTGACCCCACTCCCTCACCCCAAATTCTCTACACTAGCATGTTGCTTTTGGACAAACAGCTTCTAATAAATAAATATGATATTTGCATATTCCAGGCGCTCCCCTAAAGGGTGAGCCCTGCGCAGTAAGGGGGCCTGCGTGTGGTGTGGTGCTCCGCTGTTTACCGCCGCTGCGCGCTCATGTGCGTCTGACTCATCCAGAGAGCTGTCGCTCCCAAAGCCACCAATTTCACAACCAAAGCTGCAGAGATTATCTGTCTCCTCTGAGGCCCTACCAGGGCAAACGGAAAAAGGCAATCAGGAACCACAGACCTTTTAGTGATGCCGTCTCCACTGAAAAGAATTAAAACAGAGTGAAATGGGGGTGGAATTAAGCAAAAAATAGGAAATGCTGTAATGCTCAAGCCATGGACTGGAGTCTGTCCCTTTGGTTAAAAATGTCCCATTCTCACAGCTGCTTTTAATGTTGCAGAAATGAGACTTTTTCTCTGAAAGCATGGAGGTCATTGAATCAATGGGACTTGATCTAAAATACTTGTGGATCATCTAGAATAATTATGGAACTCTTAGAAAAGTTGCAAAGTACCTAGAATGCTTATGTAACGCCTAGAATGCTTGCGACACACTTACCATATAACGAGAATGCATGTGACACGCCTGGCTCGTGATCATTTTCTCAGAGCCAAGTACAGGAACTTCACCCTTGTCTATCGGAGTGTCTTCCCTGGCACCACATCGCTGCAGCAGTTACTGAGTTGCTGGCAGGAACTCACTAAGTTTTCCTAAATTTGCATGTGGAATTCTGCCATTCATTCCTTGTTCTCTGTGTTTATGTCGTTCGCGGCTGTGTTTGGCCGGCCAAGATCTGTGTGTCTGCGTAGGTTTCTGCTTATGTGCGATCCCCCAGGTGTTCGTGGGACGCTCTCCTGACACCACCCTTCCGCTGCTTTTCCGCTTGAGCGGGCCAGGAAGATCTCTCCTCCCATCAGAGGTCTCATTTCAACCCGAGGGCCTACAATGTGTGGGACATGTTTATCTCACTTAATTTCCCATATCTACACGCCTGTCTGGCTGCCTGATGCATGGGGGGAAAGGCCGTGGGAGTGGGAGAACAGTGGTAGCCTGTTTAGGAGAGTGCCCCCTTGTGGTGTGAGGGTGATATATGCTCACCTTGGCTGCCTGTGGGGCTGGGACAACACCATAGTTGGGGAATAAAACCAGAATACACCATCTTGGTGGCAGCTATTAACGTCTGGGGGATTCAAATAATCAAAGACCATGTCCCAGTTGTGGATAAAGATAGAATAATTATTAGTAGTAAATTAAGAAAGCGGTTTAACCCAGACCCCATTGTTTACTTTATTGGATATTATTTGGATGGGAAAATCCCTTTAAATAATAGTTATTATAGCTTTATAATTTTTTCACTTTTTTTGTTGGATCTTCATGCATACTTTTTTATTCAAATGGCAGTTTTTTTCAACTTCCTACTGCAAAAGAAAACGAGTATAATTTTCACAAATAGGTGGGTTTGCAGTTTGGCGAGGAGAGGGGTGATCGCCATGGTGACATAACTATGGAAACGGAGCGGGCGAATGGCGGGCCAGACCCACCGCTGAGGCAGAAATCTGAGAAAATAACATGCAAAGGCACCAGGGCCCAGGTCGGGACGGCAGCACCTCGCTGCCACCCCTGCCCCCCCACACACACACACCCACCCATATCATCCTAGCCACTCACAGGGCCTAAATCGAGGGGCAAGGCGTTTGGTGCTGGTCCATCTCCCATGGTTGAGAGGCTGGAAATTCCACCACAGACATATAAGGTTCCAGAGGTTCCCGAGAGTTTGTAATGTTGGGACTGGCAGCCCAGTGCTAAGCCTGGAACGCTGAGACCTCTTCATAAAATAAGTCAAAGGCCTCATGAATAAATGCAATCTTGTGTTTTTCGTTTATATTTCACAGTGTGGGGCCCTGCATATTGCTCTCGCTTCTTATTTACATTACTAGGGCTGAAAGGAGGGCCCTCATTTGCATTTTATGTCTATATTGTGTAATATGTGTATATCGTATACCCTGACGTGCTTGATTTTCTAGTGCTTTGTATATGCATCGAGTGCTGCGTGCAAGGTTCGAAATAACTCAAAATTCCCTGAAAGGTAAACAGTATGCAGAGGATCTATTAAATTGTCTGGACGGTAGATTTTACCGAGAGCAGAGTTAATGAGGAGGAACCCACCGTTCATATAAAAGCTCGGCAAATCAATGGCCCTGAGCTCGCCGAAGACGCCGACGGCAAACGCCCTCCTCGCACCCGTCCCTGGCAGCACTGCAGCTCCGACTTAAAAGAACGGCTCGCTCATAAATCCCACACGCTGAGCTTTAGGTGCAGATCAATTCGGCTCCCGCTAGCCTGCATTATCATCTTCTGAAAGCAGGAGACACAAAAAGTTAAATTTACGAGGCAGGAAACTAGTATTTAAGTAATTTTCCCTTTAGTTTCAAAGAGGCCAGTCTCTTCCCCAAGGGCACATTCCTGATTATATACTTGGATAGTAATCTCTGAAATCACATAAAATTTATGAGTAATTTGGCAGTGTGTAAGAAACATGTTGTTTACCGTACTTGACTTCTAATAGGGAGAGTACATCTAGTAGAAATTTGCAAACGTCGTAACAAGTACAACATAGTTTGTGTTCTGGAGGCTAGAAGAAACTAGAAGCTCATATCAGATGGGGGAAAAATGTCCGTATTTCAACCAGAGTTCTACCTATTAAATTTGAGTAAACAAGAGGAGAAGTATTAGGTTGCATTATCCTGGCCAGAAGACAGTAATGTGTTTTTTTTTTTTAAATGTGTGTGTTCCGTGCTTCAGCGTCACCTGAATTGCATGGAACAGGAAGCGTCCAGACTGAAATTTAATGCAGCCACATTTCTGCAAGATGAACCGGCTTTCAAAAGCTTTGTTGAAAGATAATGGCATTTTCAGCTTAGGGCGGCTATGTCCTGGTTTGTACGATTTCATTTATAAAACAAGTAAAGCCGCTCAACAAGCGCAGTTATGTTACATAATGAGACCGGCAACCAAACCATTTATCGTTTGTTTTTTCTGTGAAATAATTACCATCTACAAAAAAATACATTGCATTTGACAAATGTGCTGAAAAGGATGTACAGCGAACAGCCTGAAAGCATTATGGGTAACATGACTGCAGAAATGTGCAGAGTGGAGGCGACTTCGCGTCATGGCGAGCCGGGCTTAGCTTAGCCTCAGGACGCAATGGCTTAGCCGCCATCATCGGAAACATCTGAACGAACTTGTTCGTTAACAAAGGCACTTCATAAGTGTGACGAGGAAAGAGGCCTTTTGATCTGTCCAATGTTCATGACCAGCATATATATATATATATATATTACATGCACAGTACTGTGCAAAAGTCTTAGGCAGTCAAAGGAAATGTTTAACATTAGAACATTACGACATATGCAAATTAAGGGTAACACAATAAAAACTAACAGGGAGGTTATGTCGGAGGTTCTCCGAACAGTTACTGATATCTAGTTGAACGCTAGATAAACACCACTTCGGTTCCCAAACCTCTCCTCAGGGGCAGCTCAGCTATTCCATGTGTTTTTTTTTTATTTCCACAACCAGCACTTAATTAAAATAATATATAGTTTAAATAAAGAGATATCAATAAGCCATACAAGGTGGGTAGTGGTCAAGTCAAACAATGCATGGGTGTATGGATGCTGGGGGGATTTTATGAGAGGTTTTGAAATGGTTAAGCTTACACACTTTGACAGACATCATTTCATAATTTTATACCAATATTATACATCACATTATACATTATTAAACATCACATTATACATTATTATACAATACATTACACAAATATGTATATAGATTATACATATTTATACATAATTTTCTTTGAATAATACTGTTGCAGAGTACTGTATATATACAAGAAGCATCCATCTATACAGGTGGCACAGTGTTTAGCTTTGTTGGCTCACACCTCTGGGACCTGGGTTTGAGCCTCCATCATGGCTCCGTCTGTAAGGAGTTTGCATGTTCTCCCTGTGCTGTTTTGGGACTTCATCTGGGTGTTCAGGTTTCACCCCACAGTCCAAAAATATGTCGAGGTTAACTGGAGTTACCAAAGTGCCCCGAGTTATGCATGTGTGAGTGAATGGTGTATGCCTGTGCCCCGTGATGGGTTGACCCCCCGTCCTGAGTTATTCCCTGCCTTGTGCCCATAGGCTCCAGACCCCACACCCTACCCCCGCGACCCTAAATAGGACAAGCAGTTACAGTAGATGGATGGAGTTAAGCTATGATTCTGCACCTTCGGAAACACCTTTACAGACCTGAAATAATTCGCATTAGATGTTTCTCACAGTGCTGTAGTTCTCAGCAGAAGGACCATCAGACAGCCTGCATATATATATAGGAACTGCACACAGGAACGTTGGAATGCAGTTTCAAACTGCTGACAGCTTTGTCATACAGGTAATATTACTATATAGTTAGCTTTGGTTTTCAGTTCATGCTACTTTACAGTTAGCTTTTATATACACTTAGCATTGGCTGAGTCATACCCTACTTAATGTTACTATACAGTTAGCGTTGGTTTTCAGTTAGCATTACTATACAGTTAGCATTGGTTTTCAGTTAGCGTTACTATACAGTTAGCATTGGTTTTCAGTTAGCGTTAGTTTTCAGTTAGCATTGGTTTTCAGTTAGCGTTGGTTTTCAGTTAGCATTACTATACAGTTAGCTTTGGTTTTCGGTTAGCATTACACTACAGTTAGCATTGGTTTTCAGTTAGCATTACTATACAGTTAGCTTTGGTTTTCAGTTAGCATTACTATACAGTTAGCATTACTATTGCCTGGCATCCGTTGAGAGCACTTGAGCCAAAGGGCGAGAGCAGACAAATCAGACGGTAGGGATGGAGGTGAGGAAGCGTCCACAAGCCGCGGCTTGATGTGGCCACACACTCTCAGTCTCAGAGCCAACAGGGGCCCTCTACCTGTTTGTTTTCAATCTATTTTATTTCATTTGGAACATTAATTATTTCACAATGCGAACATCTGTTTCAGGTTTGGAATGCTTAAAGAAGCAGACTTTGACAAATTGCTGTTACACGCTTAACCTGAACTGTACATACATTGCACAAACTGTGCAAAAGACATGTGAGGGCTGTACGCCGCTCTGCATAAAGACATCTGCTGAGTGATTCGTCAGTGGTCATTTTGCAAATGAACATCACCGAAAAACACGAGACTGACCTCAATCACACTATGCTTCTCTTAAAGTGTAACTCATCTTACTCTTTTCATTTCTTCCCCCTACACCTGCATTACTTAATTTATTTATCTTTCCCTTCTGGGACTGTTCTTGACCCCACCGGGTGGGTGTTTATAGTCAGGTGGGCTGCAGTTTAACCCTAGAGTTAAAGCTGTCAGATGAAAGTCTCTCTGCTCTAAAGATTGATGGGGGCTGCGAGAGGAGAGGGGTTACTGCAGTGCCTTTCCGCGTAACCCACCTCCACTCAGGTGCAAAGCCTTCTTTGAACCACCTGTCGTACTTTCCTCAAAAAAATGAAGGGGCCCTTCCTCACCCCAGTGTCCTGCCTCCCCCCGCGTCCCCATCTATCAGAGTCTGAACATACAGGACGTCACGGAAACCGCCACTCCAATCTAGACGCGACGATAAAGCCTGCAGTGTTGTCAAACAATCCAATCAACTGCAGACAGGAAAGGCTTGACATCTAAATTGCAGATGAGTGTGGGGATTAATTCTGAATTCCTCTGCAAGTTTTTGCACGCCACACTTACATGTTTGACTCCAACACAAACCAGTGTCTGGCTTTCTGGGTTTTTTTTCTAAATTACTTTCTGCAAATTGGTAAAATTGCTTGGGAATAAAATGTGACTGATTCATTCACCCCCAACAGGCAGTTTTCCATTGATTCAAATACAGGCAATTAAATTCTTAGTGAGTCACTTGACCAGCCAATGGAGATCATTTAAATTTCTCACTCTTTCACCTTCACACACACGCGTGCCAGACCGGGTCTGCTGCCACACGTTTTGAAGTACTTTAAAGATTAAAAGATGTCCAAATCAGAGGTACTGGAGATACAAAATAATTTCACTCTAAATATTTATAATTTGTAGTTAATCTGCACTGTCAGAAAAAAGTACCAGTTTGTCCCTTTCAGGTTACAATTACCTGTCACTGGGGTCGCACCCTCAAGGGTCTGCCAATTGTACCCCAGCTGTACGTAAATGTACCTGTTAAGGTACAGAAATGGACTCTGAGGAGCTTTTTTGCACGATTAATGTTGCGTTAATGTTGTTTGTACTGTTGCAGGGTGGAATCCTTTTTCTGACCGTGTGCAGATATTCCTTCGTTATTCCGTGCATATTCATACTGCATATACTGTCCCGAGAATAATTCACAACACGAGTAAGTGGAAGGCCGCAGAATAGCAAGTCTGACGGGGAATGAAGGGAAGCGCACTAAGGGAAGTGCACTAAGGGAAGCGCACTAAGGGAAGCGCACTAAGGGAAGCGCACTAATGCGGAGATGAAAGAAATAACAACAAAAGGAATGCATGAGGCACACACACACACACACACACACACACACACGGAAACTGCATGTTTCACACCGTGAGAGTCTGGCAGTAAGACAAAACGGATCAACCCACCTACACTGAGGCGGCCCCTGGAGGGCCCGAGCCGCGATCACACACCCCGAGCCGAGACGGGCCTCGGGCCCCTGCGGCCCTCGCTGGGAACCAGCGCCGTGGTGAGAGACTAAAGTGCATTTCAATAAAAACAAAAAACAGAAGCTAAAGGGAAAACAAAATAAAACAACTGCCCATAATGGGCCCCAGCTGTTGAACTGGAATTTTAAAAGAATGTTTTATTTAATTTGGCTGATTTACGGCTTCTAGGTGCTGTTATGTTACAAACATAAATAGTTATATTAGGCCTACACTAACCATTAAATATATATTTTTCCAACCTTTAAGACAAATACATGGCTAATTTGAATTATTATGTACTTTCAAAAACCATGAAAATGACTGCTCCCGCCATCATGTCTGGGGCACAGAATTCATTAATCGCATGATATGAATATCCTTTTTTAATAAAGAATATAAATAGTTTTGCCAATTAAAGCAAACACAGAGGCGCATTTGCTCATGCCGGTAATGGTATGCCGAGGCGTCTGGGAATGGCGTTCGTCATGCGATTATGCGAGTTTCGCTGAAGACGAGGACAGCTTTAAGGTCCAGTCGCTACAGTGAATTTCACACTTGAGGGCACGGAGGCGCGCACACTTGCGGAGGCGCGCACACTTTCCGGAGGCGCGCACACTTGCGCAGACGGTCGCGCTGTTACCCTTACTCTTGTTAGCCGTGGAATTCGTTTGTTCTTTTAATTGGAGTGCATCGCTTCTCACTGCATCTGTTTTACACATTAAAATAGCAAAATGTCACTTATTCCGTATGTTAATCGTACTGAACGTGTTTCCAAGTAAACAAGAACGAAATGACTTTTGATTGACACACAATGATATATTACGGGCTGTGATACGAAACTGTACGTGCACGTTTGGAGGGCAGCGAAGTGCCCTGCGGTGCGCACTGAGACGGAGCCTTGATCCAGGTGCCAGTACCGCTCATGTTTGCCTTTCGTTTAGAAACACTTAACCGAGCCCCATCAACCTGCATTCGTCATAAATGACTAAGCAATAGTGCATGTCAGAAGCATCATTCCTCCTTTCGAAACAGTGATAAACACGGGAGAACAAGTGAGAAAACAAGCAGCTAAACAGGTCTACACGAGTTTTAAAGTATGCTTATGAGTTACAGGGTTTCAGCCCCGGAGAGCCCGAAGTAGGAGCCCGATTGGAGTCATTTCAATTTAGCTGTTTATTGCGTTTGCTTTCCCTCATTCCCAGGGGCATATGGGATACTTGTTGCACATATTTATTATTTTTTATGCTGGTTCTCGTCATATTCCTGTTAGCCAAAATTAATGCTCTAAACTAATGCTTTAAAGTCCATTGACTGCTGCGAATTTCGCACTTGAGGGCACGGAGGCGCGCACACTTTCCGGAGGGGCGCGCACTTCAGGTAGGCGCGCACACTTTCCGGAGGGGCGCGCACTTTAGGTAGGCGCGCACACTTGCGATGACGGTTTCGCTGTTACCCTAACCCTTGTTAGGCGCGAAATGCGTTTATTCCTTTAACCGGAGTGCCTCGCATCTCACTGCATCTATTTTACACATTAAAATAGCGAAATGTCATTTATTCTGTATGTTAACCGTATAGAACGCGCTTCCAAGTAAACAACAATGAGATCACTTTTTATTTACAGAAAATGATACACTATGCGCTGTCATACAAAAATGTACTTGCATATTTATACAGTATATGCCTATAGGCTATTTTGCAATAAAACTTCAAAAAAAGATTTGGTATATAGAATAACAAAATTAATAATATCCAACGCTAAGGTATAACTTAGTAACAAGTAATATTTGTGTACGTGTCCTGGCCGTAAGCTAGACTCCACACTAATCGCGCAGGCTCGGGTGCGCAGCGAACGGCCGGTCGAAGTTCAGTGCGCGACGGGCTCAAATCAGCGACCGTGAATGGGAATAAAAAGCGAAAGTGATCATCTAAAGACGAAGTGTTCTTGGATCAGTGGGCGAGTGATTCCTTCTGAGAAATGGCTTCACGCTTGACAGTTTGATGCTTTCGAGACGTGTGCGGTGAACCCCGGGGTCGCCGTGCGGATTCCTGAGCCTGCCGCCAAGCGCTTGCGGGCGCACCCAGCAGTAAGCGCGACGCGGCCCGGCGCTTATCTGCTATCGCAGACAGTTAATTGTCAGTGTTAAACAGGCTTTTATGGGATGTCGAGGGACTTTCCACCGAAAGGAGGGCGAAAAAAATGCACTCACGTCAGCACAAGCCTACGTGTGGAGCTGTAATGAAAATATGTCCTTCTCCATGAAGTCATTCATTGCAGGAATCGAGGAGTCATCTGTCCGCAATATCCCGATTAACCTTTCAGCTCTGTCGCCTTTTTCACTTGGCGTCTTAGTGTTGTGTCAGTATTGTGGCATCGTATGCCCTTATTTCCGTACAATGCAACACTGTTCGGGAATATAACATTGTGACTGAGAAAATCCTCTTTAGTCATAGTCATAATCAGGTCATTAAGAGTGTATTCAGTAACAGTTTTAGTTATTTGCGTCATTTCTCGAATTATTCTCCAGTTAAATTTATGCTGCAAGTGTATACATGTATAACTCATTAGTTTACACGCCTTACCGCATTATTATTATTATTATTATTATTATTATTGGACTCTCAATTATTATTTATCAATTAGTCAATTCAATGTACACTCCTGGCGATTATATACAGACGTTATGCTCAGGAATGCATGGTCCTCTTCAGGCATGTTATTATAGTGATTTCCATCCACCATGTTCCTGGATGTCCATTATAGTATTCTCCAATGCGTGTCCAAAAGTATGATGACTTTAGTCTGGTCATTTGTAATTCAAATGAAAATAGACTTGGTAAGCCAGAATTGCCTCTTGAACTAGGCCTACATTTTCACACTTGTCCAAAGCTTTACACACAAACAAATTACACTTCTCTCTATTTTGAGGAAAGCCAGCGTCACGGCCCCTGTAAAAAAAAAAAAAAAAAAAAAACTGTAATTTAAATGTAGCCCGCATTTCTAGCTGAGTTGAATAACTGCTGGTGATTCATTTGCCTAAAGCGTACATTTAAAACTTACGATTAATGAGAGTAGGTTCTTAAAATAAAATAAATCAAAACAGGAAAGCCATATCATATAATAAGACATGTAGAACGTAGAGAAGGTTGCGTTACACAAGCCGTACAACAGAGAGTTCACAGTATCGTTTCCCTCATGGAGACAGAGATCTGAGCTTTGCTGAAGGTGGCTGGAGCATCGGGAAGGGGTCCGCGGCCTGACCTACGCCACCCGGGGGGGCAGAGAGCGGGTCAAGGCAGCGCAGCGTCCCATGTGCCTCCCGACCAAACTAAGATCGCATACCCGAAAAGTACCGCCTGAAGTCACGCTTAAAGAATATATAGCCTGTTCCTATTAATATTATATATCACATGAAAAAAGCATAACGTTTTACGAAGTAACAATAGCCCCGGACGTGTTTGTTTAACAAAATGTATAGGTTTCTTTAGCGGCAAATGTAAAGCCTCGGTTTACTTTTACGGAGATTAAACTTAAATCTCTAAGATAAATATAGGGCGAACCGACACCCTGCGGAAGGAGCCGTCGGATCCGGGCTATGTGAGGATACGAGGTGCCGCCGCGAAATATTCATGAAAGCCAATGAGTGCGACTCTCTTAATTATTTATATATCAAAGTCTTTCTTGGCAATCTGGCTTTTTTAAAGTTTCACAGTGCGCTGGGTTATCGGAAAGCACTTAAAAAACTCATTAAGCTGGTGGCTGCGCTGTGCAGGAGAGACTTGTCACTGGGTGTCACTAGGCTTTCTGCTCTCGATATTTTGATCAGCGCTGCGCTGTTAGTGATTAATGGTGATCGCTTAGCGTGGTGGTCCGGCTCCATGTCTGCACACCCCATCGGCTTAAACATTTCATTAACCATCTGTCGCTCTGGGTTGATTGCCTCTCATTGCTGGATGTTGATGACCCCCCCAGGACAAACCACTTGATGCATTGAGGCAGAGGACCTGGATTAGGCTGCACAGGGTTAACAAAGTTGTGGAAGTTCAAACAGGCTCCCAGATGAATGTCATCACAAGCACGGATCTGTAATTCAAGACGATGCGCTTTCAGTTCAGACATGCGGGCAGCCAGACGCAGAATAGACCGTAAAGCTTTTTAGCTGTGCGGAATTAAACAGCTAGGGTGACTCAGGTCAATACATTTTACACTGTCACAAACATTACAGGAGAAGCAAGCCCGGGCTTTTCAGAAGTCTCATTATATGTGCATACACATACATTATATTTTGGATTAATAGTTTTCATATTATATATAATATATAACATGATTTAAATAAATATTTAAAACGTATCCATTACTAGCTGACATATAGTTCCATCTATTTTTTTTCTTTATATGTATTACATTATATAATCATTCATTTTGTGTGACTGCCATTGCATACACATGCAAATGTATATGTCAAATGCTTCATAAAACATTCATTCTATTCTGGAATATATTTAATACATTTCGACTAATTAAAGTCATTTTTATTAAAATTAATGAACAAAAACTTTCTTAAAAAAATAAATAACTGCAAAGTGAATTCTCATTTACATTTACTTAAGAATAATAGAATATATAAATATATATATATATATGTACATTCATTCTTTCTTGTTTTAATGATTGGCAGGTAAAGGCATCTAAGTGATGCAATTTAATGAATCTTCACAACCAGACAAATGAAAATATATTGTCTGCTAATCTCCCCCCCCCCCCAGTTCAGCTCCACTCCTGGACAGTCTGATTGTTGCTGCTTCACACTCCTACGGGAGGATTTACAGCTCTGAGTGGCTGGGGATGTGGGCTTTCGTCTCCTGGGCCCCATGCAGTGTCCCGGCCCCTGGGCTGAGGAGCACTGAGGTTAGCCAGAAAGGCTGGGGGCATTGGTCTCAAACGCAGCTCAGGGCAATGAGCATATCAGCCACCTCACCGGGTTTGGCTGAGGGTGTCGAGGAAGTGGAGAGCGGGCAGATAATGCAATGTGATTCCAGACTAATCCAGGCAGGGGGGCTGGACTGAAGCTTAGGTTTCTCCCACTCCCCCAGGGTTAGATTGGAGCTCCTGTGATTTCAGTACTGGGGCAATAGCAGAGTGTTTTATACATATTATCTATGTGGTTCGGTTTGTTTGGAGAGATGAATGCGTGACACACACACACACACTGCAGCGATGAAATCAGCCAACGTTACTTGAAGCGACAGGTAAGATGTCAGCATCCACCATGCTGCCTGGAGGAGCCAGGAGACTGAGTACTGAGCTGTTATCCTCGCCTTCATTCCCCACTGCATCTTCTCATCTTTTAGCCTCTTTTTAAACCCAGGGAACGTGAAAGCCCATCACCCCACCCACCCCTGCCCCCTCCAGGGACATCGCTTCCCACCAGGAAAGCAGAAGGTCAGGTTTTAATTCCGGGGTCAGAGCCAGAACGGGACGCGGTGATGAGTCAAAGCAGGGGAGCAGGAAGCTTTGGTGAGAGGCGACATACTGAGGTTCCCCCGTTAAAATTCCCGTCCGAAATCTGTCAGAACCGGCACCGGAAGCAGGCGCACCATAAAGGCCGAGCGGGAAACTCTGCAAGCGCTCGGCGCCGAGTAATCGACGTGCACAGGCCGTCTCCGTCTCCGCGTTCCTGCCTTTATCTGGGACTTAGGTTCATTTTCATAGGTCAGACATAATGGAGTATAGCTGGGACGATAAGCTAGGTTTAATAAAGCTTCCACTGGCTACTCTGTTTCCTAAGTCGCTCTCTTGTATTGTCGGTTCTGTTCTTTTGGCTGCTCCGAGGTGAAAGGCCCTGGTTTGGGCAGATATGCAGGGAATGAGAGGCACTCATGCGACAAGAGTTGGCCGGGCAGACCTCGGAGGACACGGAACCATCTCTCGCAAAGACCAGCTTCCTAAGATGCTGTAATTACTGCATTATCCAGGCAGGTGTTATTTGTGCATGGTGCACACTCCAGAAACGCTTAATCCCCTCCTGGCTGTCGTCTAAAAAGTAGGCAGCCCAAAGCTGTCACGTCTTAACAAACTTCAGCCTGTGCATTTATTGAGAATAAATGAATTCATTGCTCCTGTGTGTGTCTTTGCATATGTACAGATGCTTAATTTAATCTGCATTTTGGAAGCCTTGCCTTAATCTGCTCATTTTTGAAGCCTCTTAATAAACTTCTGGTCTTTGCCAGCCTCCCCCCCCCCCCCCAGCCTCTGGCCAGTATGTTCCCTATGATGAAAAGTCATTTCTCCATCTTTCTGTATCAAAGACGATGTCGACCCCCGATTCTCCGCCAGAGGCATGTCGACCGGCATCTGACTCAGGGAGTGCAAAGTGAAAACAGACTGGTAGCAGCTGTTTAAATAATGGACAGGACGGGCCACATTGGAGGCACGGAGTCCAATAAAAGCACCCTGCTAATTGCAGCTGCTTTTTCACACATTTACGCAAGTCTTGACGACAGGAGAGACGTAGCTTCATCCTCTGTGAATGCAGAGGGAGACAATGGACACCTTCCTCCTGTTGGCAGCCCAACCTTCCCCAACCCTGTACAGCTAGTATCATGAAAGAGCTCAGATTGGTACAAAACGCACTTTGTTAGCAGTTTGTGAAAAGCCATTGGGCTTATTCACTTTTCCAGGTGTTACTCACTAAGCATGCCGCACGCGCTAGGGCGGGACTTTGCAGTGTTCTGTGTGTGGGGAGTGCGGCTGTCACTAGTGAGCATGGCTGTGTCACACCCAGCACAGCACAGGCAGTGTTGCCCTGCCCTGATGTTCAGTCAGTATCATTTGAGGCCCCCGCTTTGCTACGATTGAGGGAGGCTCAGACTGAAATCAGCCCCTCCCCCCTTGGCCTATCCTGTGTCCTCTCCCCCACCCACCGCCCCCCAGGTCAGACAGACTGCTTCTGTCATTCTGCTGGTGCTCTGGTAGCTACTGATTCCTCGACCCTCCCCCCCCCACCCCTCCAGACTCATTCAGGAGATCCTATTTCTACCCAAAATATTTATCATGTCCCTTTGCCTACACTAG
>JAODKM010000034.1:21537680-21549153 GCA_026780845.1 Petrocephalus sullivani
GGTCTCATCATGCCGCTCCCAGCATGCTCTGCTCTACAAGGTCTCATCATGCCACTCCCAGCATGCTCTGCTCTACAAGGTCTCATCATGCCGCTCCCAGCATGCTCTGCTCTACAAGGTCTCATCATGCCACTCCCAGCATGCTCTGCTCTACATTTTCTTGCTCTTCCTCACACTGTTATTGGCTCCCGCATGGTACCCAGCCGCTCGATTTCCCAGCCTATCACAGCCTCCCTCCTTGGCATCGGCCACGAACCCGACACCTTGGTGGGCAAGTTGAGGGCCCCACACCCCAAGCACACATCCTGCAGGCTGTTAAAGGCAAAAAAACAAAAACAAATTGGCTGTTTTATTCAAGTGCTTAATGTGGATTTTGTGGTATTAACATTTTTATAGTTTAAGCCCTTCCTCAAGGGCATAGCCATCCCCTGTGAATTAAAATGCATCGTGTTTTACTGATTCTGGTTTCCATTCAAACACAGTCGTAAGACATGCAGTTAGGTGAACTGACATCCCAACAATCTCCATAATATGTTGAAATTCAGTTTTATTTAAAAAAAATAAAAATGTTGAAAGTTTATTGGTTACTTATGATTAAGGTTAGCCCTGGGTAGAGGTTAAGGGTGTCATTGTTGGGATTATGGTTTTTCCTATAGGGATGGATGGATGAATGGATGGAGAGTCCCCACAAAGATATGAATATCATGTGTGTGTGTTTGCAATGCAATAGACTGGCATCCTTTGCCCTCTGCCGCTTGGGATAGCCTCCAGGACCCTCCTTCATACAGCCCTGTATTGGATAAGCAGTCAGAAGATGAATGGATGGACGTATTTCACCGCCAAGGGACCCCAGAGCCGTTACAGGACCAACAAAAGACAAATGGGACAATGCAATCATGGGCAGACAGTGCAGAGGTCTTTTGTCATTGTCACTGTGCCCTGAGCAGAGATGTGGGTGTTGCATTTGGAACTGGTGGAATCTAAGCTCTGTTGCACGTGTAACTACAAGCGGGAAGGGACGGAGTCCTCCTTTTTTCCCAGCGTGAGACATTACTGAAGCAGAAATCTGCAGCAAAACATGAGCCCAGCAGGGAGCCATGTCAGGAGGCACACAGATATTCAGGAGCGGTCTCTCCCATGGAGACAGCGTGGAAAATGTCTCCCCCCGCTTTGCCAGTCAGTGGATGTGAACGCGCAGCATCCGTGACAGCCGCAGAGGTGACACAATCACCCCGGTTAGCTTTTCAGATTTCAGAGTTGGGGTTTTTCAAATAGCACGTTGTCACCCTGCCGGGGGGGAGGGGGGGAGGGTGACAGTACCGCGGGCCTTGCGGCTGCCTTTCCCCTCCCCGGCTGACGCGTCTGCCTGACGCATCTTTCAGGATTGATTGCCGCGCTGGAGATCACGTTACAGTCGCGGTAACGGGCTGAGTAGTAGGTAAGATGTTTGTTAGCTGGAGGATCAGGCAGCTTTGATCTAGATATTTAACAGAAAAGCTGGGAGAACATAAAACATCTGGGTGTGTAAATTCCTGGGACATAAATAATGTCAGCAGTGTCATCACTTGTAGGAGAACACACTCAATACTTAATCATTATGTCATTAGAATAGAGAGGCTTTGTTTATCCCTGTGGGGAAACTGCCTTTTCATGTTTCCCATCTTGCTCTCCGTGAGATACACAGACAGGTGAGAGCAAGCCTGGGGGTCACAGCACAGGCTCAGCCGGTGTTCAGAACCCCCGAGCGCACAGGGGCTGAAAGACCTTGCACAAGGGATTCAAACCGGTGACCTTGCGATTACAAATGGGGCCTCGAGCCACTGAGCCACTGACCACATCTCAGATACTCACCTGTATGACACACTGTACAGTGCAATAGTCTTAGACAGTCAGAGAAAACATTTAAATGATCTTTATGCTGATGAAAAATTATGACATTATATCTGTCCAAGTTTGTCAGTTTAGTCATTTCAAAAGCTCTCTTATAGTCACCCCAGTAACTATCCAATATGCCCGCATATTTGTTGACTCGACCGCTAGCACACCTTGTTTAGCTAATGAATACCTCATCAAGTTATTTCACTAATAAGTTTATTAATTAAGTGAGCTGCCGGGGGAAATGTATCAAATGCATGTAATGGCTGTTGTGCCTCTGAGGAGAGGTTTGCGAACCAAAGTGGTGTTCAACTAGCCATCCAAGCAGATATCAGTAAGTTTCTGGAGAACAAAAATCATTTTCCACTGTGTTGCAGCTCATTTGCATATATTCATTGGTATCTATTCTTATATGTTAAATATACATTTTTCAGGCCAGAAAAGTTGCTTTAAACGCTTTCTTTGTCTGCCTAAGGCTTTTTTAGGTGTGAATAGTAAACAAAAAGCATAATCAGACAGAAAATTTCTCTGATGAGTCTCCCGATGCCTCCGATATCCTTCCTGAGCGGTGGAGGAGATTCCTCAGACACCCTCTGTACTCCTCGCTACGGGTCACCCTGCCTGCTGACCCCTCCAGAGAGGGATTCCGCCCCAACCCACATTCCCATAACCCCAGGCAGATTCAAACAGGCCTATCACCTTTCAAGCAGCCACGCCGAATTAAGGCCCAGGAACCCTGAAGGCCCACCTTCAGCGCGGCCATCGGTATCGGCTGTTTTCTCTCCCTCCTGGCATGATTAATCCTGTCACTTTCGGATCGCGGGTGTTTGTTGCATTTATGGCTGCCCAGGATGCAGTGATCTTTCACGTCCTGTCGGTGGATATTCCAGCCAGCTGGGTCACCCCTAGCTTTATACAATGATAATCATAAATCCTTCATTTTCCAGGTACATTGGACTTCTTCTCCTAACCCATCTTGTTCCCCATAGCTTGGGGGTCACAGTGTAGGACCAGCCAACGGGTGGCACCCAAGGAGCTGGGGGTTAAGGGCCGACAAACTTCTGATGGTGGCCACAGAGACATAGTCTGCTGAGCCACTAACCACACCAAGACTCCCAATGACCCAAGACTTGCCTCTTGTTGTGGTCCTTTAACCTTTTTCCTCGGTCTTATCTGTCCCAATTCAGAGTGCTCATCGGGGTCTTGGTAACCTCGTGGGAGGTCTAGGTTAATGAACCAAACTTTGGGTTTGAATGGAGTTAAAATTTAGAGCTTGTTAGTATCCCGGAGTGCACTGTAGCCACACGTCCTGCATTGTGGGTTTCAGCCCCATCCCGAGCTCTGGGTGTGCATGTTTTCTTCATGTGGGTTTCCTCCAGGTCCTCCCACAGGCCGAGCACGTGTGGCATTAGGTGAATTTCCTGTAGTGATTGCAATGGAGTCTCGCTGGTCCTGTGCTTTCTGAGAAAGACTCCAGGGTCACTGTGACACTTTTCTGCAGTGTTTCCCAAACTGGTTCCCGGGGGACTGACAAGGAGCTGGGGAGGGAGAAAAACCATGGGATGGCTGGGAGTCTCCGAGGAGCAGGTTGGGAAACACCTCTTTAGTGTTTTAGCATTGATGGATGGATAGATGGATGGATTACCAGCCCACATGAGCTGTAAAGGGCTTAGCGGGCACTCCCTTTAAGACTCCGCAGGCAGCACAGGCAGCACAGGCAGCACAGGAAACACTCTGCTACCAGCGTGTGCACAGGTGTCTTTAGGGACCCTTATTTGTGTGCATGCTGTTGTCTGTGTGCATATGGAAGTCTATATCTATGGCCTTTTCCGGGTACTTGTCTATCTAGTTAAGAGTTAATCCTCGGTTCTGTGTAGCTGAATCTCTGCAGGCTTACCCTGCTCGGTGTGTGATTGACGGGCCCAGGAGGCAGGGTATTGCCCAGCACTGCCCTGCCCTCCAAATCCAGCATACTAGGTGTTGCGGAAAACACACGATGTGACTGATGCATAAACAGGGCAGCGTGACTCGCCGCTGATGAATCGCTCCCAAAGTCAATTCCTATCAGAGGTACCCCCACCACCCGCGTTGACAAACAACCTTTGATTGGCAGCTACCGGCATATAAAATCCCTTTGCTTTATTACCTTTTCCACACTCAGCAAGCAGCATGCAATTCGATACTGAGCTTCTGCTGGGTACTTTTATTTCATTTCATGAACCGACTGCGTGTTTTGTGTTGGTGTTTTTGACTGGCCTACATCCAGCATTGTAGGATTCTTTTGCAAAGCCTGAGGGGTGTAAGGGTTCATTATGTCCATCAAAAAAATCAGTTTCTTTTGTATTTACAGTAATCAACAAAAACTCTGTAATCGGTTGGTATTTATTTGTCCTTTCAGTGAGTCATGATTATGACTGAGTAGGATAGCCTCATGATTTGGGTGGATAGACTGAGGATTTGGTGGGACAGGCTCATGATTGGGTGGATAGAGTGATGATTTGGGTGAGACAGGCTCATAATTGAGTAGGACAGCCACATGATTCTGTAGATCGGGCTTGTGATTGGGTGGGACAGGCTTATTATTGGGTGTTTAGACAGATGATTGGATGGAGCAGGCTCATTATTGGATTTGACAGGTTCATGATTGAGCCACTTGATTCTGTGGCTCAGGCTCATGATTGAGTTTGATAGCCTCATTATTGGGTGGACCAGGCTCATGATTGGGTGGATCAGGCTCATGATTGAGTAGGCCAGCCTCATAATTGGGTGGATAGACTGATAATTGGGTGGCAAAGACTCATGATTGGGTGGATCAGGCTCATGATTGGGTGGAACAGACTCATGATTGGGTGGATCAGGCTCATGATTGGGTAGGCCAGCCTCATGATAGGGTGGATTGCCTGGTAATTTGGTGGGACAGACTCATGATTGGGTGGATCAGGCTCATGATTGGGTAGGCCAGGCTTATGATGGGTTAAGCCATGGTGAGTCTCACCTGTGGAATCTGGTCTGGTCTGGAATCTGGTCTGCTACCCCACTGCCTTTTGCACATTCAAATCACCCCTCATTTTTACTAGAGCTGCTCAGGTTAAAAACCTCAGGACTGCTGCCAGGATTGGGATCTCGCGACCTTCGTGTCCTTAACCACTACACCAGCTGCTGCTTGGAGCGCCGCATGACGCTGAAGCCAAAAGGCAGCAAGACGCATCCGTCCGTCATTAGGTGCCCGCGGGGAGCGCGGATGGCCGACGCAGAGCCAGTGGATGCCGTGCCAGTTAAACGACGATGTCAAGGCCCACGCTTCCCCTCAGCTGGCTAGTACACAGCACGAAAGCCGTGCATTGGGCATTACATCACCGGAGGTTAGAGCACACCTTGCAGGAGGAGGAGGGTTGGGGAGGATTCTTCCTCTCCGTCTGCGGCAGAGTCACTCAGCCCCCGTCCCATCTGGCAGAGCGCCTCTTCTTGCCCCACCCCCTCCCGAAAAGACCCACTGCGGACTCAAAAACATCCTGTCTGGCACTGTTACCTGGAAAGGATGCAGCCTAGTGTCTGCAGGCCCAGATTCACAAATACCCAGCCGCCTGCGTTACTGAAGCACTTTCCTATTGCTCTGTTTGCATATTCATGCCTCTCTCGTGGGCCCCTCAGCCCAGCCTGCTGTGGTCCCTGAACGGGTCATGTTTTGGGCAGAGGGTGGGCTGTCACATTTACTCTCTGTGCCTTTATAAGGCACATGGGTCACCATGAGATTATTAGACCAACAGTCAGGCAACTGAAGCCATTTATCCTGCACCTAAGGGCATTTGGCTCTTTGAAACATCTTCATCAGGAAAGCTGCTGTCCATTGAATAATTATAAAACACATATTGTGCTAATGGAACTACCATTGCAGACCCGCCGGTCAGAGCGATACCTACAGGTTCTTGGAATGTGAGGTCCTCCAAAGCCCTGTAAATCTGAATGTGTATGCTTGTTACACACTCAGTGTTTTTATCGAAACATTTATAACCTGAAGGATCTAACAGATGAGAGTTCTCCAGCCTGCTACAGAGCCCGGTTCTGCTCCGTTCCACACCGTCTCACCTCGGTGCACTAGTGGAGATGTGGAATCGGGAGGCCGAGGGGATCGTGACCTGAGGCCACTCCATTGTTAACGGGACGGGAAAAGCCAAACAGTAAATGCGACAATGAAGATTGGCATACGGATATACACACACATTTATTCATAATGAACAATGGGCTACTGCCCATCCCTCTATTGGGGGCTTGGCTTCATTAATATTTCACATTAGACCAACAGGCTCAGTCAGTCTTACAGTACAATCAAAGTACCTGCCTGACGTCTGTTTATTCTCAGTCCCCTGAAGTCTATATAAATCACATTGCCTCTGATAGATAAATACCCCGATCTGACTTGAGAACATCTTGAGTGCAATCAAGGACGCTGAGAACAAGGTTTCTTGTCTCGGTCCCTCAGGGCAAACAGGTCTTAATGGAGGCGCCGAGCAAAATGTACAGCAAATATCAGGCAGCAGCGATACTAGGCTGTGCTGGGTGATTGCCGTGCATACAATGCTACTTTTCCACACTGCGTGGATGAAGGTCTCAATAAACAACTTCTACAGAGACATTATGGGCAGACACCATGCAATCTCTGTGGTCACCAGCAGTCAGCAATGCTTGACAGCACTTAAAAGCATTTTACATGTTGTAAATCCCTTTGTATAAACATGGAAGAATACTAAACATTTATGTTAAGCAATATGGAATAAAATGGAATAAAACAACTCTTCTGGAACAAAGCCTGAAAAAATGTGGTCCCAAAGAAACATCTTCTCGTTACCAGAACACCTGTCATCAGAATAAAACTGGCAGCCCAGTCACTCTGTATTTACCAGAACTGGTCTTTCTGTGTTATTCTGGGATATCGCACTTCACAGAACATATCACCCACGCGCAGACCTAGGAGTCCAAATAGCTGAAAATGGTACAAAATTTACAAGGTTAAGGGTTGAAACCCAAAATAAAATGATGAACAATTGAATTTAAGGACACACTCTAAATCCATAAATACACACTCTCATGCACACGCACACACACACCCACACACACACACACAACTATTTTGGCCAAGAGTCTTTGTTTACCAGAGCCTTGTGATCTGTGCTGGGAAGCTTCATCCACAAAGACACGAGACACAGACGGCGGGCGTTACCACTGTCACCCTTGCCGTCATCCTTTGGTCAAGATGTTATTTTTGTGACTGGAGTAGCTCCAGCGACGGACACACATGCACACGTGCGCACACACACACACTCACACAGCGACGGAGCGCTCCACTCAAGACAATGGCCACAAATTTAGCAACCTCTGGGAAAAAGAGCAGAGACTGACTGTCCACGTTGGGGCAAGCGCGTCCTGCCCAGCCTGGGGCTTCCTGTGCGGCACACAAAGGGCACGGCATTGTGGGACCTTGTCTCATCCTCATCTTGACTCATGACCCTAAGACTTTATTCGGATGAGGAAAGCACTGAAGACCAGAAAACTTATCAGTTTCAATCCGGGATTTTTGACGTTCTTGGAGAGCTTAGCTTAACCCCTGGAGTGACAATGATCCTGTGGACTTCACCTCTCTCCCTTGAAAAGAGATTTGCTTGCATATTGCTCATCAGAGTCTTTATTTGGACAGACGATGGCTATTTCGGGGCGTGCTTTGTCTGCATGTGTGTATGTAGGCAGAAACACAGGCGTGTGAGTGCTTACTCCAGTATATAGGCGGCACCTGGCAATGATGGAAAATCCTCAGGGGAATCAGAGCCCTGTCTGAAGGATGCATGCAGCTTGGATCAGGCTCGGGGAGACCCAGCTTTGACGGACAGCAGGAGTGGCTTCCTGGTGGAGACCCATTCCCTGCTGAGCACAGAGCACAGATTCCCTGCTTGCTCTGACTCCCTCTGAGCCCAGCACTGAGCATTGCTCTGACCCCCTCCCCCAAAATGCTCACAATAAGGATTGGTCTGACCCCCTCTACCACCTGATACCCCCGCTTTCTTTGAATTGCCCCCTCCACCCCCTCCTGCCCCAGTTAGGCTAATTTTCTTGATCACATTCATCAGTTGATAAAACTCTTGTTACACCCTCTAACCACATGACCGTGTCTCTATGCTTCACGCTGAAATATTATTATGGGTTTTCTAACGAGTGGCCAATTTCACGGCCGTCAGGTCCCGCCTCCCCGTGTTTTCTGCTTTGCGATCAGTCTCGGTCCGCGGGTTAGAGAGCGGCGGCCCCCTGACACGGTGCTGAAGCTTCCTGTTAATTACCCCCTCGTCAAGCCTCACTTCAACATCTCCTATCATCAGCTGCTTCCTGGAGCAAACAGCCAATCGGCAGGCAGCCTGTGTCTAGGGGTCCCGTTGTCATCCCCAAGGTCATAGGACAGAGTTTGGGATGGGGGCGACTCAACTTAATAATTTAAATGCAAAGGTCTATTCTTGGAGGGGGGGGGGGGGTGAATGACACCAAATTAAACATTGGGAGGTGCACTCCTACACACCATGCTCACAGGGGAAAAAATATTTCTTACTTCTTAGACAAGTTTTCGTTGACCTGTTATTGCATTTGGTGCTAAAATCAGATTAACAACATGACTCTTATCACAGAACAGCCAGTATACAGTGGGGCCAGGCAGGCTTCCAGAACATTCTGTTTTCTGGTCCCTCCATAGGATGTAGTAGGCGATAAGGTGTATGGTTTGTTTGCATAGTAGAGCTTTTTTGTAGGGTTAGGCTTAGGCTAAGGCTTACACAGGCTACAACTTACTGTTTATTTTCTCTTCCCTTCAGAGTATAACAGCCGCTGTGTCTCCTGGGGCTTAACCCAGCAGCAGCTTGGTAGCTAGGAGGGTATGTTTTATTGGTCCCCAGGGGGAAAATGCATTCCTACCGCAGGTCTCAGTACAAACTACAAGTACACAATAGTCAAAACAGTAAAAATAAATCATATGCAATATATAAATACAATCCGATGTCAGATCTATAATACAAACAAGCTAACACATGTGAAGTGTACTTCAACAGGAACAAATTAAAAAGCCAGTGTAGATAACAGGAAGAGACCCAGAACTGCTTCTCGCAGCACGGAGCTGCTATTCGCCGCTAGCTAACAGTCATTGAGTTTTGCCCGCATCCTGTCTTCTGCCACCTCCTCCACTGTGTTTAGGGACAGCCTGGTCACCAGATCAGCCTCCGTAGCCACCGGTCACTTTGGTCTGCCAAGCGCCCCAATGGCTCGCTGCTTTTCTGCTCTGAGCCGTGGGAAGCAGACGGAGCCAACGCCTTCGAGGAACCGCTGAGTAACTCAAGAGGAATCCAGGGAACCTTCGGTCTGCTATCGCCGGAAACGGCACCAGCCACGGCATGCTACTGCAACAGCACGGTGCCCACAGCTTCAGGGACAAAGGGTTTCCGGGCCTCTATGTCCCCCGCCTCACTGAGACGTCTGGGTACGGCACCTGCTGTAAAGGTGTCCATTTTGGAGAGCAGGACCCCACAACAGCTACGTCAGCCTCTCGTGCTTCGAAATCCAGGCGGAGCATGGATGCAGGATTTGTTCCCTGTTTTTGCTTCATGTTCCCTGCATGCTTTCCGTTCCCGTCCGCTCTCCCTCCCTCACACCTCCTTTTTGCCAGGCTAAGGCAGCCCCCTTCCCTTAATGCAGGCGTAATTCCCCTTGGGTAATCACGGCCACTGAAAGCGTGCAAACAGGCCAGGGCAGGGCTTTGCTGATCACTGCAGGAAGAAAACTGTGGGTGAAGCTGCTGGTTTGGCCCAGTGGGTTAGGGCTCTGTGCCCGTGTCTAAATGGTTGTGGGTTCCAATCCCATGGCTGGCAGCATGATCATATCACTGCCCGGCCCTTAACCCCAAGTGCCGAGACAATAAGCAGATCTTCTGTGGAGGTATCAGATGTACAACATGAAGACAGGGCTGCCTGCCTGTCGGTGTGATGCTGGGGGCCGTCCTCACCATGGCTCAGAGTCTGCCATCAGGTTCATGCAGCTAGGCAGTAATTGTGACTCCCCACTTTTAGGATACTTGAGGATGGGTGGCCACCAGAGAATCTCAGTGCCAGGAAACTGGGGGCATTTCTTAACAACGGCTTTCCTGTGTTTTGTTAGTTTGATGGCGGTGCAGTGTGTCTTTGTGTTCACGTGGGATTCTCACCATTCTTCTTCCTGGTTCCAAGCGGCATCACATGACACACGTAACCGTCCTCTGACCCCTGGTCCCTGCTGGCCTTGGCAGTGTGAGACAGGTGTAGTAAATGGTTTTTGTTTTTATTGCTGGGAGAGAGCATCCAGAGCCCCCATTGTTCCCAGACAGACATGCATCTGGTAAAGCTAGACATCGCTGCCCTGGCTGGTGTGTGGACAGTGGGTCCAGGCTTTGCTGTTGCTGGTCCTGCCTGCATGTCTGCATTGGAGTGAAGCAGTAATGGTGAGGCTGTGAGGCAGTGACTGTGTGAGGCTGTGAGGAAGTGAGGCTGTGAGAGCATGGCGGTGAAGCTAAGAGGCTGTGAGGCAGTAAGGTGGTGACACCATGAGGCAGTGAGGGTGAGGGTGTTAGGCTGTGAGGGTGAGGCAGTCAGAGCGTGAGGCTGTGAGAGTGTGACGGTGAGGCTATGAGGCTGTGAGGCAGTAAGGTGGTGACGCCATGATGCAGTGAGGGTGAGGCAGTGAGGGTGTGAGGCTGTGAGAGTGTGATGGTGAGGCTGTGAGGCTGTGAGGCTGTGAGAGTGTGATGGTGAGGCTATGAGGCTGTGAGGCTGTGAGAGTGTGATGGTGAGGCTGTGAGGCTATGAGGCTATGAGGCTGTTAGGCTGTGAGAGTGTGATGGTGAGGCTATGAGGCTATGAGGCTGTGAGAGTGTGATGGTGAGGCTATGAGGCTGTGAGGCTGTGAGGCTGTGAGAGTGTAATGGTGAGGCTATGAGGCTATGAGGCTGTTAGGCTGTGAGGCTGTGAGAGTGTGATGGTGAGGCTATGAGGCTGTGAGAGTGTGATGGTGAGGCTATGAGGCTGTTAGGCTGTGAGGCTGTGAGAGTGTGATGGTGAGGCTATGAGGCTATGAGGCTGTGAGGCTATGAGGCTGTTAGGCTGTGAGGCTGTGAGGCTATGAGGCTGTGAGGTTATGAGGCTATGAGGCTATGAGGCTGTGAGGCTATGAGGCTGTTAGGCTGTGAGGCTGTGAGGCTATGAGGCTGTGAGGTTATGAGGCTATGAGGCTGTGAGGCTGTGAGGCTGTGAGAGTGTGAGAGTGTGATGGTGAGGCTATGAGGCTGTGAGGCTATGAGGCTGTGAGGCTGTGAGGCACTAAGGTGGTGACATCATGAGGCAGTGAGGGTGAGTACATAACTAACCAGTTTGCTCAAATGTGCGGCTTCGTACAACTCGTGTCTGGTTTCAAGGTTTGGTTGGCAGTGTGTTTGTCTGTGTGTGTGAGGTGTGCGTGAAGGACAGCTTGCTACGTGGCTCCACGTCACCCCCCCCCCCCCCCCCCCCCCCCCCCCCCCCCCCCCCCCCCACCCCCCGCCCCC
>JAODKM010000034.1:21580474-21593404 GCA_026780845.1 Petrocephalus sullivani
CGACCCCCTTCCTGCCCTCCCGGCCGTCCTCCTTGAGAATCCCGGGCTGGAGACTCGACGCCGCAGCGGCCGGACCCCCCCTCAGAACAATGGCGCCTCCTTCCCTGTGCTGGCCAGTGAGAAAGGTATCGGGAGAGGGTCCCACACAGGCTGCAGGAAGCTGACCTCAGCGCCGTCCCCACCTGCATGTCCGTCACGCTGTCCTAAGCTGCCCACCCATCGCCTCCTGTCGCCGCCCCCAAACAGCTCTGGGGAATGGCCCCAAATCACAACAGTGACCTGGCTGATTTGTTGAGTTTTTGGGGAAAAAAGGTTGCTAAAAGTAAGAGTTAGTTTTCGGCTGCAGCTGTGCTGATAGGCCCCACCTCCTGGCCAACTCCTGCAGGTTAGCCGCCCCCGCCCCCCCTGCCCCGCACTGGCTGCCCCCAGATGTCTGTACATTCCATCACGCCTTAAAAAGTCAAAGCCTCTCCGGCCACGTTACGTCCCCCGCCAAGAGTGTGTACCCTGTAAATGAGCGCTCGTGTACTTAATGCCAAAACAACGTCTAAATAATAACCAGGCTGATTCAGAGCCCTGTCAGAACATCCGGGGATCACGTATACAAGCCTCTGATTTTTAGGGGTGGAGATGTTGGGCCGTCCCGGGGATTAAGCCTCCATAGCTGTTAAGCGTGTGATCAAAGGGGTGAGGGGACCTGGGCCCTGTCGGGCCTCAGTCAGCTGCTCCACTCTGCTCGGTCTTATCACACCTGCGGTTCAGAGGGGAATCCCTGGGAATCATGGGAACCGGGAATGAAGAGCCCCCCCCCCCCCCAACCAAGCAGCCCAGCCCAGCGTTCAGGTGCGTGTGTGTGGGGGGGGGAATTCCTGACCCACCTCCATCATCGAATAACCATGCCCCTTGGAACGCAGAATGAGTGTTGCATATAAAGAAATGTGCACTTAATCAATGAAGGGATGTGCTACACACACATACACGCACACACACATACATGCACACACACACACACGCGCGCACACACACACAGAGCACTGTCTCAATACCGTGAATAGAATATAGATTAAGTTAAAAAAAGGGGGCTCTTTGTGGCCATGACAGTGGTGCCCTGCCTGTCTGTCATCAGCAGACCATCCTGGAGCTGAGGGAGGTGAGATGGCTTCTGTTCATGAAATAAGTAGCTTAGGACAGGAGCAGTGAGGCATAAGGCAACAGCAGTGCGCCGGGCTGCCTGCGAGCCGCTCCGCGTGTAAACCGACACGTTCTCGGGAGTGGGGGGGATTATCCGGAGCGCCCAGGATCTGCTTCCTCTTCCTCTCTGTTTTCTTTTCTGTCTCCGTAGAGCCTGCCGTATCCCCCCCCCCCCTTTAAAAATCCCAAAAGCTCCTCTGGAGAGGCTAATTCTCCATGGCCCAGAGGGCTGGGGGAAACGGGCCGCGGGTGGGAGGGGAGGTGCTTTGTCACCTGTCACTCAGGCTTACCCCTGGCGCCAACAGACCGGGAAGCAGGCCGCATGCTTGGGGGGGGGGGGGGCGACATACAGACGCACCTGTGAGAAGCGACATCCCAGCCCAGCGCTCCAAAGGCAAAATGCCCCTCCCTCAGGGTTTTATCCCATTCCGGACGTTTCTGCCCCCCCCCCGCCACCCATTTATTGCTGGTAGCCAGACAACGCAGCAAACAGGCCGTCTGGCTCGCCCACGCCTGCTCCGCCCTAATCCCACACGACCTGCTTCTAGCCCAACAGACAGACGGGCGGGTTCGAGTGCTGGAGACTCGCCTTTCGGCTCACGCTGCTTCTCCGACGCCACACACCTGCCGAGGAAGGCACCCGACGTGGGCGACGTCACTTCCTGTGACGGCCAGCAGATGCCCCACCTACACCGCAGACGCTGATGGACCGACGTACCCCCAGAAACTCTCCCACCTTGCCCTTACACCTCTGCTTTCATGTTTGCAGGGTGCGCTGAGTTATACCCATAATCTAAAAAAATAAGTGCAGCCTTGTTTCTGGGTCAAACTACCCGGTAAATTGTCGCATGAATAATCGCTAATTATAATTGGGGGGAATTCAGAGAGAAGCACCAAGTCCTAATGGGGGCTTTGTCCAGCTTAATCAGCTCCGCATTCCTGAGAAGGGGTCTGGGGGGGTGATGTTATGAGGGGGTTGACAGGAGCCCCCTAGCCTCGCAATGGGTGACCTTACAGTGTCTGAGGCTCCGGGTTCCGCCTTGACTGTTGGCTGACAGCCTCTGGGGGGTGGAGGTGGCTGGGGGTCAGGGGTCAGGATGGGAGGGGTGCATTCCTCCTCTGTGTACACTCCTGTGTCCTCAGAGACCCTTTTTTATGCTTGTTAACTGCTCTCTCTCTCTCTCTCTCTGTTTCCTACAGGCCGGCAGCGCTCATCCGCAGGTGTGTTGACTCTGACCGGCTTTGTGTCTCATTCCTGGCTCCTGGCTTTTCAATAACGAGCTGAGATAACCCGCATTGGCCGACGATAACCGCCACCTCACCTGCACCTCACATCGATTTCCCAGAAGTTTGCCTTCCCGTCTGTGTCTGCCCGGGGAGGGGCGGGAGCACTGCTGTCTGACCAGCCGGAAAACACCCGAAATATGTCATTAACCAGGAGCCAGACTCCAAAAGTCTGGGTGAAGGAGCGGCCATGGCAGGTCCTCTTTACCTAGGCCTTGGCTGGGCATCTGACCTAATTCTCTAATGGGGTGGGATCCCCCTTCCGACTGTGGGGTCAGCCAGTGCCAAACATTGATTTGCAGCTTGCTTATTTAGCAGACGCTTTTAGCCAAAGTGGCATCAGTTGGGAAAGCCTTGGCCTTGTTCAGGGAGCTGATGGCCAAAGCACTTTGCCCCTAGGATCTGAAGCAGCGATCCTCCCATCTCTGGCACAGCCACCTGAACCACACATCACCTCCAAAGCTCTGTCAGAAGTGGGATTTAGCAGGTGAAGCACATACATACACTCTCCCCCACTCACAGCACTTTGGGGTTTTCCCGGCAGGCTTCCGGGGGGCTCTGCGGGCAGATCAGGGGTCGCCGCATGACAGCATGTTCTGCACACCTTTGTGTTTAACGCCAAAGCAGGGAGAAACCTTCAGTGTTTAAGATTAAGGTTAATGTTTAAGACATAAAGATTAATGTTTAAGACATCACTAGTCCCAGAGGGAAATTCTAGTGCATGCAGCAGCAAAATTGTAGATAAATATAGTGCCAAACAGACAAAGTGCAAAGACAGTACATGCGGTGCAAACAAATTAAAAAGTACACAGCACACAAATAGAATGAAAACAGGACATAGGACAGGGACGGAGGGGAGAGTACGATTAGCTGCAACATTCTTAATAGATACCGCTATACCCCCATATCCTCTATTTATATCTCTCTATATTCCTCTATACCTCCATATCCTCTATATATATATATATATATATATACCTCTATACCTCCATATCCTCTATTTATATCTCTCTATATTCCTCTATACCTCCATATCCTCTCTCTCTATATATATATATATACCTCTATACCTCCATATCCTCTATTAATATCTCTCTAGAGATACCTCTATACCTCCATATCCTCTATTAATATCTCTCTAGATACCTCTATACCTCCATATCCTCTATATATATCTCTATATACCTCTATACCTCCATTTTCTCTATATATATCTCTACATACCTCTATACCTCCATATCCTCTATATATATCTCTACATACCTTTATACCTCCATATCCTCTATATATATCTCTATATACCTCTATACCTCCATATCCTCTACATATATCTCTACATACCTCTATACCTCCATATCCTCTATATACAGTACTGTGCAAAAGTCTTAGGCAGGAGGAAAGAAAATGTTTAAAGCATTTTTTATGCGTAGTATGTGTGTATTTGCGGCAAACAAAAACACAGTTGATCATTACAGCATATGAAAATTAAGAGTAACACAATACAAACTAACAGGGGTATCTGCTGTTCTCCCAGAAGTCGCTGATATCTTGCTGGGGGGCCAGATGATCACCGCTTCAGCTCCCAAACCTCTCCTCAGGGGCATACCAGGCATTCCATGTATTCATTACATCTCACCACCAGCTCACGTAATTAATTAAGTTAATTAGTTAATAACTCAGTGCAGTATTGAATACCCTAAATACCAGCATACTAATGGTAGAGTAAAAAAAATACATGGGTGTACATGGGATGTTTGCTGCAAATACTGGGCTGACTGTAAACAGTGCTTCTAGTAACATGTCTATTTAGTCCCATTTTTATGACATGACCTTCATAAGGAATGGGAGACATTAAGTGGTGTGAAGTGCACAGCTAGGACAGTTAGTATCAGGCTCCTAGAAGCAGGACTGAAGTCCCATATAGCAAGGAAGAAGCCCTTAATTATAGAGAAACAGAGACGAACCAGGCTGCAGTTTGCAAAAAAAAATGTTTATTTTACACAGATGCATAACCATATATTTAGAAATGAGGGAAACTAAAAATTGTGCAGAGGTCTCTTAATTTTTCCCGGAGCATATATATATATATGTTATGAAAGTCTATGTAATAAGGATGGGATGTTATTAAATGTCATGTTTCTGTAAAGGCAGGAGTCGCAATACTTCTGGCTATATAGTGTGTGTATATATACACCCCAGGAGCATCTCCCAGCCACCCCTGGAGGCGCAGGGATGCCCACGTCGGCTCATTCTGGAGAAATGCACATTTTTCATGCTTGCAGTTGCATATCTGTGTAGCTCAGCACCTTAGAGACCTGTTCCCTTGCCCAGAAGGTTGTGTGTTTGAGTCCTGAACTCTGTCCAACCCCCAACTGCCTCAGGGATGCTGGCTGACCTTGTTCACTGACCCCAGACTCTCCTCACTTTTTTTGGCCGACGGCAAATGTCATTGTAGTCTATAGTTCATTCAAGTGTGAAATATGCCTATATCTACTGTCATTAGAACTCCAAAAATATTAAACATCCATAAGGCACGGCTGGGCGCCACACCTCTGGGACCTGGGTTCAGGCCTCTGCCCTGGCCCTGCATGCGTGTAGCCCGCATGTTCTCCCCATGTCGTCATGGGGTTTCCTCTGCCGCCCGGCCCCCCCCCCCCCCAAAGTGCCCTCTGATGGCTCGTGGGTGTTCCCTACCTTGCACCCATAGCTTCCAGGATAGGCTCTGAACCCCTGCGACCCTGAATAGGACAAGCAGGTATAGAAAATGGATGGATGGCATGTGGCATAGCCATTTAGGGCCGTTCGTATTTTATCTTGTTTTTGGTTTTATTCCAAGAACATCGCGTGCAAGGTCACGCATTTTACTGTTACGCAAGCCCTGCACCGGTTGCATTTCCTGTATTTCATTCTCAACGGGCCAAAAATAGAAGCTTCAAACAAAGTCCAAATGTCTTCCAGTAAGAGTACTGTTTGATGTCTATTGACGCGTATTTCTGTTATTTAAATATGGCTATTTTTAATTCCTTTTCATGCTTTTTATAACCTTTGTCACGGCTGCCCCAACAAATCGGTACAGCTGTATGATTTTCCCTACAGCTTATTACTATTGTCAGGCATCTTCTTATCTGGCGTAATGTGCAAATGCTGCACACTTGAAACTTTTAGCAGACTGACGTGCATCAGTTTCATTTGACACTTTATAACTGTCCGATAGGGGGCGATGTTAGACAACAAATCGCATTTATTGTAAATGACACATTGGCTATTGCATGATTATGAGTACGTATATATATATAGTATATATTTAAATTCATATTTACAGTTTCAGTGGGTGTCACTGAAATATATATATATAGCTATAGTTCACGTTGGTAAATTACTTGATATTTATAATGCGTATTCTTGATACATAATGGTTCGGCAGTCGTTACGCGTTGATAAGTGACAGACATATATAAATATAAAAAATAAATATTAAAGATATATATTAGTGGTTATTTTAACTCCTGTCTCCAGATAAGTTCTATTAGGTCAACAAAACAATTAACAATATGGTCACAGGGGTTGAAGACATTCACTGAAAATCACTACCTAGATTACAAAGACGTCAGCATAAATCTTGCAGATTTAAATAATAAAAGTGTGTCTTTTTCCGTTGCCTTTGAACATAAACAGTTAAATGCGAATGATTCAATTTACTGGCATGTCATAAGCATATCTGTTACCGGGACGTTCCAGAAACGCAAACCCAGCAGAATCAGCCTGCGGTTGACCAGCAGACAAGACAGGCTCAGAATATAAGCAGTGCGCACTGGGCAGGACTCCAGTGCCGCTCGGGTGTGACACTCATACCGGAAAGTGTGTCAGCATCATTAGACATGTCGTTCAGGTGCGTCGGTCACACCACAGTCTTCTCTAGACGTATAAGAAACGCCAGTTTATCCCGTTTAATTTATTCCATTCATTGCAAATCAAACTGCTATTTTATGCCGTCCTGGATGTTAACAAATAAGTCCACCTCATACAACCAAGTTTAAAATGAATTCTGTATATACAGAACGAAACAGTAGTTAGAATTTACAGTATAATTCCTACTCTAAGGGTACAAGAGAACATTATATTTTAAAAGTGCCAAGTGTCTCTATTGTTAGCTAATTTTTGGGCATTTCAAAGCAGTCACCAGCCAGAGACATTCACGTCATTCATATCTAACAGGGATATATGGCTGACTGAGATGGAAGACCTGGCCTGGGTGTTAGAGTCATCGAGGAGAAATGGCAAAAATGCTTTGAACATCCATCCATCCACCTTTGAGGTGCTTATCTCGGGTAGTAGGTGACAAGCACACTGATGAACTTGTGTTTCTGACTGTCTCCTGTCACTGTATTTAGAACTGACATATCAGCTCTAAAAATTAAAAAAGGTACCTTTACTTTCACCTTTCTAACAAAATACCTCCTTCTGATCATTTCAAAGAGGAGAAATCCTGAGATGTTTACAGTAACAGTGAGACTTTGGTAGATACCTCGATGTTATTAAGCCTCGGTGCTAAAACCGAAATGCCTGCACAACACTCACCTGTAGCAAAAGCACAAAATGAATAGAACATGGTGAGTCCAAAACAAGAAGACGGATTAGTATGGTTAAAATACAATACCAACAGTCTAAAAGACGAGAATAAATTACATGCATAAAGAGGTAGTTGGTGAGAAACTTCACAGTAAGTCAAGGCGAGTCCAGAGCATGGTCTCTGTGGCCTCTGAGACGTGATCTGCACTGTGGCCTCTTCCTCACGCAGAGAAGCTGCATCAAGCAGGCCTCCATCGTTGTTCAGTCCTCCAGGAAAACCACGTTGTTACGATCCAACACCAAGCGCCATTCTGGTGAAATGTGTCCCTGTCATCCCCCCCCCCCAGTCTGGAAGTGCGCTGATTTTCCCTGGGACATTCCTGTTCCTTTAGAACAGGGGCCTCAAACTCCAGTCATGGAGGGCCTGCTTTAGAAGCATCGATGGTTCAGTTCTTCTATGCCAGAGGTACCAAAAGCCCAGGGCACTGACTCCTGGGCCGAGCGTGGGGGACCCGCAGGGAAGCTTTCTTACAGCCGGATTCTGAGAAAGTAGAAGAGGGTATGGGAGCAAGCAGAAAATAAAATGAAAATCAGAGCATCATATTATGCTTTACTCTCAGCATTATTAGTGACATCCTGAGACCTCCAGTACCACTTAAATGCCCAACGCATAATAACTTTTTAGGCAAATGATTCTCCTAGCAACCTTTTTCAAACTGACAAATGCAGAGCACTTTCTGGATGTAAAATTCTAAGCTGCTACGCACTGTGGGATTTCATTAGGTTACTTATACATGTGTGGTGGCCTGCCTGTCTCCCTCACACCACTGCTGATCTCCACACTGTGCCACCTTTGACTGGCACTGACTGCTGCCATCCTGTGCGTTAGGTCCAAGCATATTTCTGGAGAAGCACTGGGACGTGTCCTTGCTGAAGAAGCTCCTAATCCTTCTGGAGAACCCAGATTGGCTGGGAGACAGACAGCCACACACACTGATGTTTTATGTATCGTACATTAAAGTCGATCACCAGAGAACTGATCCAGAGTTGGTCATTTCCACCAAAATCCAAGAGCACACAATTTCTCCCGAAATGTCAGACACCTTACCTTACTGGATCTGTAAGAGATGGACGCTAACATTTGCATTTGCCTGGGATGCCTGCCCTCCAGCGGCCTTAGTATTACCCTCTGCAGGACGAAAAAGGGGTCTCAGGTCAAGTCTGAGGTAGATTGGCAGGGAAGAGCCCTGAATGCCTCTACAGAGATTTAAAGAGCCAGCGACTAGACTGACACACGCTGCTTGGGTTCAACATACAGACAGATTCTAAAACAGGGAGGAGGGAGCAGTCTGGTAAACAAAGATCAGACAGTGTGGGCTCTGCACTATTTACAAAATCAAGAGAAAAGCAGCTTCACATCAATCCAGCCACAAAAAAAATGTATGAGAAGAAAATGCTAAATGTACTTTTTTGGGAGAAACAAAAGAGGTAAACCAGGATGGGCGGAACCGGAACCAGGATCAGGATCAGAAGCAGGAGGAGTCTGTACACACTGGTAGGAGCAGGCCAGCCTGGAAGAGAAGGGAGATGCGGGAGGGGGAGGGGGGGGTTAAGCAGCTGTGACGTGTGTGTCCCCCCAGGGTGAGAAATGACCAGCAGGGGGCCTCGCAGCTGCAGAATTGGCTTTGCACTAAACCGTCATTCACACCTCATTCTGGGCAAAAGTGGTAAGCAGTTACAATGGCAGCACACCGATCCGGAGAAAAACACTGGCGTCATACTATTTCCTTCAATAACACATGGAATTCATTTATGCAAGAATGGTGCCCAGTGGAGGTGAGACCTGCAATGTCTTTGCTGCAGGGTGTTTTATAACAACAGAATAAGGACATGCTCACATTGCAGGACGACATCTGTGCTGCACTCTGTGCAGGGAAGATCTGGGTTTTCCACGGTGCAGGTAACTGTCATGTCTCTCTCAGCCTGAACCAACAATACGCTCGTCACAGAGAAGGTTCCGTTGATGGTGGTGCTATTGGTCTTCACTTGGTCTGAGCTGACAGTCTCGGTCCCCACAGTCCAGCGGATGAGCGGCTCTGGGAACCCTCCCCACGACTCACAGCGGACCTCCAAGGGGCTCACGGGCTCCTTACAATCCTCCACGGTTACCAGTGGCTTGCTGAAGGGAGCTGAAAGACCACCGGACAGGTAGTAGAAATGAGTGGAGGGAGGCTTATCTGTAAAATGTTCCAGGAAAACATCTACCTAAGTTCATGTAAGTTTCTAAAGGTGGTTTCCTAGAGAGGAAACTACTGAAAAGGCCAACAGTCCAGGCCAAAAAAATTAATTAAAAAATGATGGGAAGTTGCTGACCCTAAGCTATTTTCAGTTCATGACCTCACTGATCTGATTTGTCAGGTGAAGTTTAAACCCAATCAGGAAGAGGCGTGGGATGTGTTAGATACTGACAATTATCGTTGTCTCCTTAGGAATTTCAAGAATAAACATTGCAGAAAATGTACGTTTCTGTTACCAAAGTGAAGGATCAATACGACCGTAAGAACATGTGGGGTGTAGGATCGCCGTCAGGCAGGAAGAAGTTAGACAATACGGACGCATGTTACATTTACCTGTTCCTGGTCCCCGGGTATTATAAGTAATGAAGTTATATTTGTTTTCAGCTGAAGACCTTTTTGTGATTTTGTGGATGCATTCCCAGCGTCCCTGACCCATCCCTACTGACTAACCCTAACCCTAACCCCAACCCTAACCCTAACCCTAACCCCGCCAGCTGTGCCACATAGTTTCTTCCGAAACTTCAGTAAATTCCCAGCAGAGTTAAAGCAATGTAAATTTCTGTATGTGTTGGACCTATATTGTTTAATGCATTTTACATTTTAAATATGATTTCATGCTATTAAGTTTGACATGAATGTTAAACGTATGGTTATTTTCATAAACTTCAGATATTTTCAAAAACTGTTAAGTCTGGAATAAAAACTAAGGGATAATCTGCTATCAGTGTGCGGAACGCACAGCAGTGTTGCTCTGGTGGCAGGCGAATGACAGCTACATCGTTTGAAAGCAAGCGCTCAGATTTATGGGAAATTTTTGTCACAGGCTGAATTGGAAGAATTCAGTTGGCTTTGAGGCTCTGATCTGTGATACGCAGATCTATTTGCTTCTTGCTGATATACAAAGAAGCAGCAGCTCTGCCAGTCTTACCTTCAACAACGAGCCGAATCCTGCAGTGCCGTCTCTCTTTGTCATTGTTAAACATGATTATTATCTCATAATTTCCTTTGTCCGCAAGTTGTGCCGATGACAGTGACAGACTGAAGTTCCCCGAAGTCAGGCCTTTGCGAAAGGCATTCACCCGGCCTCGGAAGCTTTCCTTTTGGTTATTCGTAACGATACTGCCCTTGCTGAAGGTCAGCAACACGTCCGGCGAAATAGAGCTCCCTTGTATTTGCTGTCCTTGCCAGTAGACCCGCAGATCCTGCTCCTTATAGTTGCCTGGGTGAGAACAGGTCAGCATGACGCTCTCGCCCACCATCACTTTGAACGTCTCATTGTAGTTGTCTTCACCCAAGACCAGCAGACTCATGCATCCTGCACCTGATGGAGAAACAGGGGGTTAGCATAAAACACTGCACCCCAGTACCCTGAAAAGCTGAATGCAGAAATGTTGCTTCTACCTCATTCAACTGGCTCTACAACATTTGGTTGATTGATGATTAACAATGAAGGAAAAAAAATATGCTTCATGAACCATTTGCTGTATTTTTTGAGCCCACTAGATGGTGCTCTTGGTTTCCTTTGGGGCATGCCATAAAAAATACATCAAATAGCTCATGAACTGTCATTTTGTCCTGCACTAATAGTTATATATAGCTGAAATTGCTGAAATATATAATATAATTGATGGCAGGCCACCATCTAACGGGGAAATTGTACTGGGCGGGGGTATAGGGCAGGTGAGGACCCGGGTAGGTGGGGCTGCATGTTATAGGGGCCTGGGAATCAGGCACGGCTGGCCTAACTGAAAGTATGAAATATGCAACAGTGTGTGTATGAAATATCTTTATGGTTTTTTCAGGCGGCCTAAGGATTTAGTTTTGCATGTACATATTAAGTTTGAACCCAAAAACATCAGAACTTAAACAGAAACAAACATCCTTAGGTGAATCGGTAAACATTACCCAACACGCCAGTGAGCGGCATTCTGCTGGATGGAGCATACTGTCATAAATACTCTAATGGACATACTGTCATAAATACTCTAATAGACATACTGTCATAAATACTCTAATGAGCATACTGTCACAAATACTCTACTGAACATACTGTCATAAATACTCTAATAGACATACTGTCATAAATACTCTAATGGACATACTGTCACAAATACTCTACTGAACATACTGTCATAAATACTCTAATGAGCATACTGTCATAAATACTCTAATGATTTCATTTTTCATTTTCATTTTCCTCCATTTTCCTCCACCCTAGCATGTGTTGATTTTAAAATGTTTTACATCAGGTATTTACTAATTCTGGCTCTAGCACAAAAGTCTTTCAAATTATATCTCAGTTTTCAGTTAAAATTAAAATGATTCAGTTAAAATGAATTTCCTAAAACTCAGCCCCTGGGTACCATCTTCATGGGTGCAAAATTCTCCAGGGGGTTTAATATAGACGATTAAACCAGCACCTGAGTTAGACCTGGCAAACTGCAAAGAGTGGGGGTCACGCAAAGAGGTAAGCACACTGGTACATGGTGTAGTATGGCATGGGGTCAATTTCAATCATGACTGCCCAAAAAAGCCTGCAGGTCCAGAGTGAAAGATCGCCGTCAGAGGCGATCAGAATACATCAGCAACAGGAGGTCCAATCAAATTCTGATTTATTTAAATTTTGCTTTAGATTCATTTCCCCAATTTCTGTCTGTTTACCAGGGGCATTTCCAGGGCGGGTTTTATCCTCCCTAAAATATCGTGTACCCCCCCCCCCCCAATAACTGTTCATTGATTAGTTTAAAGAGTATACTCTCATCTCTAGTGAGGCCCCTGCTGTTTAAACTAGTCATATAGCTGTTAACTATGCAGGGAACATTTGAAATGTTATCTAGCAACAAAGCGTTATGTAATAAGGGTGCTGATAACACCACATTCTGTTTTGGAAATTTGGCAGATTTCGTTGCCGCAAACCTTTAAATGTTAGACCTAAATTGCACGTAATACAGTGGAAAAACAAAAACAACCTGCCAGCCGCGTGCGATATTTGCACTGCCAGTGATGTGCAGGGTGGCGGAAAAGAAGGAAAGTAATCAGTGCTATCGAGTGCAAAGCATGCAGCGACTTGGCCTCGCCGAAGCAGTCAGGCCCAGAAAGCCGAGAGGAAACTGCCAAAAGATGAGAGAACCTCCAAAGACTCGAAATAATAATAATGCATCCATTCTCTGTACCTCCTAGAACCGACCCCAGAACATAAGAACAGCAACATCAGCAATAAGCATTTCTCAGAATAAGTTGTCTTGGTTTCCCTATCGTTCCTGAAGTGTAAGGTACTTGTGATGAAATGTACTTGATGTAACGTGCTGGTAGACAAGCTACGAAAATACATATAAGATCAGGATGCAGTATTGGCCGATTAAATGACTCAGATCAAGAGCAAATCATCTTGATCAGAGCAGCAGTATGGGAGAGATTCAATCCCTTATTGACTGATAATCTATCTGTCTTCCTAATTTCATAATTCTGCTGAGGCTTACGAAGAGGATCAGCCAACTCAGAAGGTACGTTTTGGGTACACTCTGGATGGGGTGCCAGTCCATCACAGGGCACAGGGCAGGGGTACACTCTGGATGGGGTGCCAGTCCAT
>JAODKM010000034.1:21600564-21612110 GCA_026780845.1 Petrocephalus sullivani
CGGAGGAGCGGCGGAGCCAACAGCCTCGTGAGCGAGGAGCGGAAATTCTCACCGCTCCGCTCCGCTCACATGCTCTGCTGCACACCTTGGTGTCCACTCGGGCCCTGCTTTTTGTGCTTTTTGCATAGGCGTGTTATGTTGGCTGGAAGATACGCTATGCTGCTTGTTCACCCTTTCAGCCAGCAGATGGCGCAAAAGGGGGAAGCTGGGTAGGTCTGCAGCAATGACGAAAGTCACTGAGGAGCGACTCCCTTCTAATTGGAAGAGAGGAGTTCAAATTTATTTATCTCTGCGAGGAAACTGAATTCTTTTTTTGCATATTCCATCTTGATCTCCTTCACAAATGCAGACACACATACAGATGAAAGCATTTTTTCCTTTTACAACCAGAGTACAGGATCAGCCAGCATGGGTTTAAGGGCCTTGCTCAATGGCCCAGTGGTGATATAATTAATCTGCCAGCCACAGGATTTGTACCCCAGCTAGGTTAGCAAATAGATAATCTAATCCTGCTGAAATGCACACCATCAAATCACATTTGACTTTAATTTTAAATGTCATGGTGACTTATTAACATTTGTTCTAATACAGGTCCCATTTATTACTAATGCAGTGACGCAACAGATTTACAAGTAGCTTTATCGTGGGGGGAAAAACTCTTCATCTCTTCTCAGCGAGATGTTATACGGAAAGTGAGGTCAGGAACAGAGGGCTTCTCTTAGCAGATCACGAGGGCATGGATGAGTCAGCATGCCCATCGCCATTCTCGGCTAATGCTGCCCATATGCAGAAAGAAGCGTTTCACTGCACCACAATGCTGTTCTCCAGAATCCTGATGACTGCTAGGTGCTTCACGTAGGTGGACATTCCCGAGCAGAGCGGAGTCAGCTAGCCCTTTTGTGCGTCTCCTTTGCTTCTCAAAGCTCGGGATTAAGCTTCTGGAGGTGAATGCTTGACTGCATCCCCCCCGCCCCCCCCAAAGACCCGATTGGTTTCATCCCTGCTATTCTACTGTTGATGTTCCTCTCCCCCAGTTTGATAATCCCCCAAAAAGTCCAATTATATCTCCCTGTTCCTGCACCACGTGGGTCTGTTTGTCATCATGGCAGGAGCAAGTATGCCAGAAATCTTAAGGAATGCTTTTTTGGAGCAGGCTCATTTACAGAAACCCTCAGAATGTTTGCGAGGGAGAAGGATGGACCTTTTGGTGTGGCTCCCTAGTACTGCAACATGGGGCAGGCAGGTGTAGTGGTTGGGGATGCAACTGTGTAATCAAAAGATTGCCAGTTCGAGTCCCCGACCCGTAAGTACCGCTGAGGTAACCAAGCACTGCTCCCCGGGCGCTCACATAGCTGCCCCCTGCTGTGTCACATTGTCACATGGGTTAAAAGCAGAGGACACATTTCATTGTTGCGTTCAGTGGTGTGTCAACAATGATGAATAATCATCTTCACATTTAAGATCCCTTAGTTTCCACTCAAAGATTTCTCACATGAGACTGCATATGTGACAATGAGGGTTACCACTCGGGACTTGGGCCTGAATGTACAGCAGTGGGCTTTGCTCAGTCATGTTTCATGTGACGCATGGCTGGCAACCCTGTATAACTACATCTAAACCTTCCTTTAATCAGTCAGTCAAATTCTTCAAGTTTTTAATCTGTGGAAGTGTCTCTTCTAGTTCTCCAGAGCCCCATCTCCTGAACAGTTTCAATATCTCTATTTTTCTATTGGTCAGTTATGCCTCTAGTTCCGGTTTCCTGGTACCAGTCTCATGGTCCCCATCTTGCGGCTAGGTCCCCTCCCATAGTCGGATCCCTGGTTCCCATACCCAGGCAGGTTCTTGTGGCCCAGTTTCGTGGCTCTTTGGCATTTAGTCAGCTCTTACACTGCCTGTTTACGACCAGATTCTGGGACTGTCACCCTGAATACCTGGCAGCTGCGCCATCAGCTTAGGTCAGAGTGATACCTGTCTGCTTTGTCTCTGATGTTGAATATTCCATCTCATCGCTTCTTATCATCACTGACCTGGTGAGGGCCATAGTGGCACCATGCAGATAAGGACTCTGACTCATTCTGGGGGACCCCTAGACTTTGCAGAGTCAGCTGGGTGATATAATCCCTCCCACATGTCCTGGGTTTTCCCTGAAGCCTCAAACTTATGCTGGGAACAGCTCCCTTGGGAGTAGAGGTGATTCTACAGGGCAGGTGACCGGCAGTCCCTAGTCTTCCCAACCCAGCCCTCAGAGAAGACAAGAGTCCAAATTTTTGCTCCATGCCAGCTCACAGCCATTCAAGAACTCTGGAAACCTGGTGTGCAGGAAAAGAGGGCAAAAATGTGGGCCGTCTGAGGACCCCAAGGACTGGGCTGGGAAACACTGTCATAGATCACAGCTTCCGAGAGAACCGGAGATGGAAAAGAGCAGCTTACTAATATGTGTGCATTCAGTGGCACACAGCTAGCTGCACCTGCTTTTAGAATAGCTAGTCAAAAAAAAAGCTGTGCGGCATATTTCGATGAATATTCTCTTAAGTGAGAGAGCACCTGATGCCCCCTCCCGAGGGACCCAATGCGAAACTAAACGAATAGACCCGTCTTATCGGTGTAACTGACACAGGCACACTCTCCTCATTGAAAAATAGTGCTTCTTGAAGGTTGATTTACAAGAGCTGCTGCCCCCCGACCTCATTGCTATGGAGGAGTATATAAACCTTTTGTAGAACTGCTGCCTCCGAGAAAGGAATTCGCCAAGAGCAAACACCATAAATCAGCGGCCGGAGTATTTAATACGGTGCGTGTAAACAGGTCGCGGTGCCCGAAGTGCCTGTGAGAGCTCCCCTCCCCCATCAGACACCCCCGGAGGGGACAAACAGTCCCGGTGGGGTTTCGCTCCACTAAACCGTAACGCTTCGTGGCTGACTTTCCAGCCAAATAGTAATTTTCCGATTTCATTTAGAAGCAGGACAGGTTGTATACGTTGCATTTGATCCAATCGATGTGGTCTCAGCAGAACTTATATATGAGATACATATGGAGAAATTCACTATCATCGCATTATTATTATATATATTATTATATTATATTATATGATGATAAATATTTAGGCCAAGCGTAAATATTGTGTTTGTTTAAATGGGTCGCAGCGCCCCGGCTGCCCCCGTTTGGGGGATGGAGCGGCTTTCCAGCTTCGCTTCACTGGCCACCAGCTAACTGTGCACTTTGCAATTAGCGCCTCTCACGCACTGCGCACGTACGCAGGAGAAAGGCGCCGCGCAAATCTAATTACTGCTTTCTGCAGGGAGTGAGCGCACAAAGACCTCTTGTCCCGCAGCGTTAATAATGAACACGGCAGCTGTTGCTATGGATACCGCCCCCCCGCCCGGATGGGGGGCTGGAAGTTGGAGGGAGGAGGTGTGTGTGTGTGTGTGTAGTTGAGAATAAAGCTGGTTACGGGAACAGTGTGGGGAAAAAAACACGGGAGCGGAACCGGCGGCTGGACCTCAGACTGTGAACGCGCCTGACGGGACTGCGCAGGTAAGGCACAGGTGCGCAGGGGACGCGCACACGCACACGCACGCTCACGGCGCTCCGCTGCCGCTGCGGAGACTCCCTAATTTGTTTTGTGGGTTATTATTTCCCTCCTCTCTAGTCCTCTAACCAAAATGAGGGCTGTGTGAGATCCTCCTTTAACTGTCCGTTTTTGGGAGCGGATTCCTCCCGTGTCTCCGGTTTAAATGGCACGCTGAGAAATAGGGAAACGGTAAATAGGAAGGTGTGTTTTGTCTTGTTTGCTAGCGAGATTAATGAGAGGAAATCTTGATTTGGCTGATTTTATGTGAATGAGTCATAGCGGGTTCGTCAGGTAGTGAAAGCATTCGTGTGCTGTGACGTTTGTACTGGCTGGCCTGCCTGCTTTTCTTTTGAGGAGTGCACTGGACATGTGTGTCCCGTGTGGATGAGTTTTAGGATGCAAAAACGGGAGTAACGTAGTAAACACCTAGGCTCAGTCCTCTGTTATTGCAGATGCGGTGAGTCGGGCGCCACTGACTAAGATACTTTTCCAGCATTTTCCATTGGAGCGTGGAAGTAATGTGTGGGAGCTTGGGGCTGGGGTGGGAGGGGAGGGTGTGTATATCCCCAGCCCGCCCTGGGGGAGTCAGGCGGACAGCATAAAGAGAGGGGGTGCAGCACGGCAGAAGCAGCCTTCATCTTTATTCATGTACTTTGTCTGAGCGTCTTTAAGAGCGAGGAGCCGGGGGGGGAGGGGGGGGGGCGGCCGTGGTCTGGGCGGCGGGGGCCTGGCGCTCGGCCTGTGGGACGCAGGATAGCGGGTGGAGCTCAGCCCAGTGCCCACGCACATGTGCGGCGGCAGGGCTCACACTCACCACGGTCACACAGCATTTACATCTGCTGTTTAAACACCCACACAGATATATCAGATAGATCGGGCTCTAATTCTTTACGTTTTTCACAGAGTGGCATTTTTCTGCCAAAGTGGTTAACTGGGTAAAAGTGGAGGGTGATTCTGGGAGCCGAGCACTGACCGGTACCTCCGCTCTGCCCCGGCCCAACCCGGCGGCTGCTCCCCGTCCCGCTGCACCCCACCCTGCCCTGCCCTGTAGTGTGGGAGCGACGTTATCACAGCTATGGCTCCGTCAGGAATTCTCCTGCCACCTGCTCTGCCTTCATCCTCGGTTCAGGTATTTGGCAGGACAGCGGGGGACGGTGGGGCCATTGGAGGAGGAAGGGCAAAGATCAGGCCGCAGAGTGTAGTGTCCCTGCCCCACCGGGCAGACCTGAGCACACACACACACACACACACACACACACACACTGCAGGAGCAGCAGTCACCATGACTGTGAAATAGAGAGCACCAGTACCTGACCCATCTGGGAGGGGTCTCTCACACACCGAGTACCACTCATTCACACACGATGAATGTCTGCTGTGGCAGGAATCGTCTGTCAATGACAGGGGCTCTAGATCCTTATGCTGGGTTTCTGATGGTCTGCAATACCACCTGGGGACAAGTGGGGGCAGCACAGAGGCAGCACCGGCGACTACTGACTTTCCGGTGGCGGGAATGCCAGAGGGGGGGGGGGAGGGCGGGAGAGACTGACTGGTAAGAAATAGACGTAAGTGGGCAGCACGTCTGGGCTGTGGATGACTGGAGCGGAACAGAGCCGTAGCGAGACGGAGAGGGGGGGTGAGGCTGCACTCCGTGTCCACAGCGTGGTTCTCACACTCTTGTGCACAGGAGTGAGTGACGGGCTTGCACAGATGCAGGAGAAGTAGGGGAGGGGGGCATCCACCGGGTAGCGGGGAAGAAGGAGGACAGCGTGGATCTGGGAGGGGGGTTTTGCGAGCCTGCCGCGGGCCCGGCCCCCATATACGGATGCGCTGTTTTTTCCGCGCGCGCGCTGGGTGGGGAGCCCGGCGCCGGCGGCCGTGATGTCAGAGGATTGCCGCTCCGTCGTTCTCGCGGCGGCCAGCGGACCTGATCCCCGGCAGCTGGAACCATAAATCGGGAGCCAGGCGACAGGACGGACATGCTGGGGAGGCACGGCTGAGTCTGATAATGAGGAGCAGAATCAGGAGCCGAAGACGGGTACCAGGAGCAGGGAGCAGCGCCCGGGAGTGCAGGGCGGGACCCAAGGGCTAGGCAGGTCGCGGAGCCTCGCCCGGATCTGAGTACGACCAAGGCCGGTAGTTAAAAATTGGGTGTGAAGACTTAGTCACCCTCCGTGGGGATCTGGTAGTTAAGAGACGCTCGGAGCTTTCTTAGAGGACAGACTGGCTATTACAGCTGAGCTGGTTTCCAAGCGGCCAGCCTTAAATCAGGGAGCTAAGCATCGTTTGGACGAGGACGGCACGCCACATCACAGCCCGGCCTGTCATGTCAACGGGAAGCAGAAAGGATTCTTTGTTACCAAGTTTTTTTTTCCTTTTCCAGACGGGGTCTTAGACGGCCGAGTCCATTACGTCCGACGTCAGTGCCAGTTACAACAACGGCGAGTTTTCCGACGCGGCGGTGAGCTGGGCGCCTCCGCCAGGGCCTGCCCTCGCTATCCTGACTTTTCCTAAATCGGAAAGCAGGCCTGCCGGCTTCTCTTTCTCTTCTCGCCCTCCGTCACTCGCTCCTCCCTCTTTCCCAGCCGGCCTGCCAGCGGAACCGCAGGACCGCGCGGGTTTTATAGACGCCCGTGTGCCATCTGCCGAAAAGCTCTTTCCACCAGGAAAAAAATGTGTATATATATATAAATGCAAAGTTTAAAAACTAGGGTGTAAACTCCGTCTGGAAGAAATGAGGAGGAAGGTTTGCCCTGGGCTGTGTGCCGGCGGGCAGTAACTAGGAGTTACAGTGCCAGCCAGGGAGGGGGTCAGCTGAATGTCATTAGGGTGGGGGGACGGCTGGCCGGGGCATAAGTTTGAGGGGGCGGCACATCGAGCCCTTTCCTGCAGTAGCCGCCGCACCCATCTGGCCAGGAGGGGGGGCTCCCAGTGACGGGGCCCCCATCCCTGACCACGGCCTAAGTGCTCTGTGTTCTCTCTCCTGACCAGGTCTCCGGAGAAGACGGGCTGGTGATGTAGACACGGTGCCGCCCTGGAGATGTGTCGGCACAGGAGACCGTCGCTGATCCGCACCGCTGTCCTCTCCCTGGCCCTCATCGCCATGGCAGCGACGACGCCCCCGCCGCCGCGCCCCCTTCCCTCCGCACCCCCCAACAGCACACTGATCTTCGACAGCGCGCTGCACGGCAACAGCTTGCGCAACTGCAGCTGCGCCTCAGAGATCCAGGACTGCAGCGACACGCTGGCCAACCTGCTGTGCAGCTGCCGCACGGTGCCACGCTCCTCGCTGCCCCCTGCTGGTCTCCGCGTGCGCGGCGGCCTGACGGTGTGGGTGCACGGCGGCTGGCTACTGCGCGAGCTGCTGAACGGCAGCACGGTGCAGGACCTGCGGCTGTCAGCCTGCGGGCAGGCCGCCCTCTCTCCTCCGGTCCCGCCCCGATACCTCGCACTGTTTGGCCTACGCAGCCTCCGCGTGTTTAGCTCTGCCCCCGCCGCCACTCACCGCGAGCAGGCGCTCACCATCTCTCCGGGCCCCTCTCAGGCCGGGACACCAGCAGCGCCCTTCCACATGTCCTTCCTGGATGTGTCCCTCCTCGGTGGCCTCTCGTCCCTGAAGGCCTACAGTGTAAGCAGCTCCTCCACAGCCAACCTCAGCCAGCACTTCCCTAACCTGCCCCTGCAGCAAACCCCCCCGCAGTACGGCCACCCCCAGCAGGACTGCCTCCTCACCTTTATCTACTAGACCTGAGGTGTGTGGTGTGTGTGGGGGGCGGGGTATCTACGGGGGAAGAAAAAGGTGTTTGCCAAATGTACAGGATTAAAACTTAATATTGTCTGATGGAAGGGAGGAATGGGGCCATGGGTTGGGTGACCCAGCTGGGCTCTGCATACTCACGCACTAGATCGCCACTGGATCTCCACTGGTCACTGACATGCTAAGACTCAATGCGGAAATTCGGATGGACACCCCAAGGGAAGGAACTCCTCAGGCTGGGTTGTTGATTGATGTGCATTACATGGTTGTCAATTATGACTGACGCCAACTGTTAGCCAGGTTAACTCACCTGGGGGGAAATCCAGGTACTGTCTGTCAGGAAGAGAGATCAGGACACATGGAAGTAGAATCGGTCTTCTGAGATGCTCTCATTCAAGATGCGGGTCACTGGGTGGGAACTGAGAGCATCATTTTGGTGACTCAAGCTGTGAGATGAGTCTCACCCCATGTGTTGGGCATTGCCCACGCTGCTGCCATCCACACTGTGTGTCTGGGAAAAGGCGGTGTGTTCTTGAGCGACGGAGAGAGCACGTTTGGGTGTGTCTGTCTGTGAGCTAGCACATTGTACAGTTTCTGCTTTGCCGGTCAGCAGCCGACCTTCGGCTTTGGTCCCGACGGTTACTCTAACGTTATTCCAACATTATAACAATGCATCTGCTCACGATTGTTGAATTCTGGAAGCTAATACATGCCTTGTGTAGCTTGCAAGAGGTTAAAAGGAATCGGCTTGTAGCAGTCGCCCCTTGCTGATTGATGTACTTATTTCTGTGCATGGATTTGGCCGCTCATTTTGGCAGGTTAGGAAGCGGTAATTTCCCAGCACTTCTAATGCAATCAGAAAACTGTTTGGCTCCTGATTTAGTGGTGAGCTGCTACTGTTCAGCCAGTTAGCAGGCGGCCGTGTTTGCTGTTGGAAGAGGCCTAAAATTGATTTGATTCCGTAGCTAAACTTATGTTGGCTAGCTTTGCTGTTGCTCTTGCAGGGATTTCTGATGTCCTGCTGGCTTGTCAGCAAGGCTTTGTTTGGTCAAAAGTATGAATGTGGTTTTTACTAAATCATATCTGCTGAATCCATTTTTCCGCCCTGTTACTCATTTTTCCAAAAGCTTATAGACTTTAGGGTGGCTGCTACCTTTTAAAATGAATCATAAAATCTGTGTAAAAGACCTGAATGAAAAGGGGCCTCGGTGAGCAGGATTTCTGTGAGCTGCCAGTCAGCCTGGAACATACTGCGTGTCCATTAAGTGGGCAAACAGAAGCAGGCAAGGGCAGGGCATAGGCAGTCGTCTGGGGGCCCCGAAAACTAGGGGGCTCATGAAGACAGGGGTGGGCAGTTCTGGTCCTGGAGGGCCGTGGTCCAGCATGTTTCTGTGATTCCCCTGCTCAGAAACACCTGGTTCACCTCACCAGTTAATTGTCAGGTTTAAGTGCAAAGATGACTATTGCATTTTGGTGTGATGTGGCACGGTTTCACCATTAGATTGTGTATAATGTAAACCCTTTTAATTGTTTTCTGGACTGTAGTGGAACAGGATGCAAATCAATGAAATGACGGTTTTGCTTATCATTGTGTCACATTCCCTTTGTGACCCTCACTGAAAAGCAATTCCATCTTATGCTATGGCGTGGTTTTGGCATGCTGTAAAACGACGGTGCGTAGATTGTTTTCCCCCGCATGCCAAAGTCATGTTTGCATTTCGAGGGGCATGAAATCCTGACTGATACCTTTCAACAGTGAGATCCCTTTCATGCTTTGTAAGCTCTCTGTGGACCATGGCGTCTGCTGTAGGATGCAACTGTCTAAATGTCAGGAAAAGCCAAGTAGGACAGCCAAACTTAATCTGGAGTTAATCACAGTCACTTTAACTGATGGCGAGTGTGTACAGAACACTGAATGCTGTAATTAAATCAAAAAGTATTAGTTCACATGTGTGCACAGGTGACAGTAATGAGGTTGGGGGTGACCTTAATGGTCTGTCAGCCCCATAATTACATCATAGTTAAATCATGGGTGTGTTCCTCTGAAATGTCTCGTATCCTTTCCCATCATCTTACCAAACCCAGCCTTCACGCGCCCGGAAGGATTGCGTGATTTGATCTATTCTTTTCATTTTTCGCTGGAACGCCATGTTTGCATTTAGAGGTGGCACGCAATCCACTCCATAGTCATATGACCTGGACAATCGAAATGCAGCAGACCAACGAGTCATTTAATAAAGACGATAGCCATTTGGAAGATGATTTTACATAATTTTTACATAATTTTACATAATTTACCAAAAAAGATGAAAAGACAAGATAACAACTGTTCAGGGAGGCTGTCAAGAGGCACGGAAGATGCCCTACTATTAAACCAACAGCTGCTATTGGTTTAATACTAGAATTGTCACAGACAGAGAAGCACATAATTTACACAACAACTCACGGTGACATGCATTCCACGAAAAACATTACACGGTTATAGCATTCACTATTTACGGGAATATAATAAAACTGCGGTGCAAAGCACGCCGGGAGCTGCTGACCAACCCCGTGGCATCACACTTATGTCAGCCAATCAAGGATGAGGGGTGGGATCAGAGTAAGCGAGGTGGTGCCCCAGAACGGTGATTACCGCAGTGACCATGCTTCATACGATGTCCTTTTGCCAAAATGACATCAATTTCGTCTGAAGTGTACGGCCAGCTTTACTCTTGACTCATCTTGAAGTGGATTCAAGGCAATTTCCCAGGTCCCCCATAACTAAGAATTGCTTTTTAACAACGGGCATTAAAAAGTGGCATGCATCGTAAGAAAGATAAAGATGCCTAATGGTGAGTGATAATGAGCTGCCTATTTAAGGCACATTGATTGGTAAGAGTGAGTTGTTTTTGTGTGTGCACAAAAATTAAACCAGATAAAAATGTTTTCCAGTGTTATTTGTATATAATTGTGCTGTACTTACCATAATAATTATTTTGAATGTCAGAATAATATCCAAGCATTTTTTACTTTTTACATAATAATGTTTAATTCTGCCAAGTTATTAATAATAAACAATAGTTATAAAACATAGTTTTGTCTGTTGGAAGTTTTCCCATATATGAAGGACTTGCTCTCGTAAGGATTCATCCATATCAGAAACATCAGATTATTTTAGTAATTAAATAAAAGCTTAAGTTTAGTCAAATATATCGGTAAATATGTATGCTTACATTTAAACCAAAGTTTATTATGTGATTGTTGGTGGCCATTTAAAAGTTAATTCTTTTATTTTGATTTCCAAGAAACTAGGGGACTAGGGAAACACAAAGTCAGGAACAAAATGGCCAGTGTCACCTGCTGGACAAACGGGGAACTGCGGGACAGAGCGGTTCAAGGCAGGCACCAAAGCTGATAGTCACGAGGTTGGGGTGACCTTAATGGTCTGTCAGCCCCAGAATAACATCATAGTTAAATCATGGGTGTGTTCCACTGAAATGTCTCCTCTTATTTCCCATAATCTTACCAAACCCAGCCTTCACGCGCCCTGAAGGATTGCGTGATTTGATCTATTCTTTTCATTTTTGACTGGAACCTCTAATCAACATATTACAAATATAAGTCATAGCCACATCTTCAGAGTAATAAATAGTTATTTCTCATGCAGTAAACATTCATCCATCTCCTGAAACCACGTATCCTGTTCAGGGTCTGGAGCCTATCCCGAAAGCTATGGGCACGAGGCAGAGAATAACCCAGGATGGAGGGCCGCCCCATTGCAGGGCACACTCACACACCAGAGACACACACCTATGGACAACTTGGTAGCCGCAGTTATCCTCAGCATGTTTTTGGACTGTGGGGGGAAACCAGAGTACCCAAAGGAAACCCTACAGTGACAACATGCAAACTCCACACACATGGATCCTGGCCAGAGACTTGAACCCTGGTACTAGAGGTGTGAGGCAACAGTGCTAACCACTGCACCACCATGTAAACATTCCAGAATTATTTATTGTCATTGTATGGAGTACAGCAAAATAAAAAATATATAATAATAATAATACATAATATACATGTACATAAAGTATGCAATACATAAAATACTTTACTTAAAGACTCAACATACTAATTCCACGTCTATTTTATTATCATCTAAACCAGTGGTTCCCAACCTTTTTTTGCCTGAGACCCCCTTTTCCCCCGGAAAATATTGTAAGGCCCCCCTCTACATTT
>JAODKM010000034.1:21621788-21638083 GCA_026780845.1 Petrocephalus sullivani
TTTTTTGCTGCTGTTGCGAAAGAATTTCCCCATTGTGGGATTAATAAAGTCAATCTTATCTTATCTTATCTTATCTTATCTTATCAAGGGAGGTGAACTGAGTTTAAGGAAGGCTGAGGGCATCATATTCTGTATGATCTACCGTATCATGCGATTTATGAATTATGATTGCGATTTATGATTACGCAAAGGAGGATCCTGACATTATCTGTAGAACCCGATAGGTCATGAGAACATCAGACAGCTTCCATCACTCACGAGGAGAGATAGTGATATTCCAATAGGAATGAAGGCAGACACCTTTAAACTAAGGCGAGTGTAGAGAAGGAAACACCGGCTCTCTTCTTTGGAGATGCTCGGCGATTGTGTCTGATAGTAACTGCAGTATCGTTAATAAAGCAGCAGAACCTAAGCCATGTCTTTAACTTCCACAACCTATATACCCGTAAAAATGCAATTAAAATTGTTTGGAGTTAGAAGTAATCCAGTTCTAAGGCTTTACGTTTTAACTTAAGTTTAACTTAAAACTCCAGCGTAATACTACATTATTTGTGCCTCCTCAAGTAAAAATTTTCATATCCTTGTTATCATTCAAAGGAAATGATCCCGTTATCTCGAGAAATTTGTTATATCGAAATAACCAAATAATTATTCCTTATTTCGAGAAAACGAACGTTGTTATCTCGAGATAACGACACAATCATATTCTGCTAACGCGGTTATAAAATAATTGCAAGGGCGGCCGTATCCAACTTCCGTACGGATGGGCTTCTGGGGCGTGACGTACTCGGGGATGTTATAAAGACGCTACCCCGGGGCAGCGCTGGCCGGATAGGCGCCGGATGGGATTTCCGACGTGGGACAGGGCTAGGCAGCACCTTACTGATAAACATCCAATGGCATTAATTTTATTCCATCAAATTTAGGAATACTGCAATAATAAATAATAAAATCACGGCTGACATATGGGACCGGAAGTCGCAAAGTGAAAGAAAAAATACTGCAAGAACTCTCCCGTTGCCTCAACATGTTTCCTGCTTAACTGGTTAGATACATTTCGGAGATAATAATAATAATAATAATAATAATAATAATGGCTAAATAAAAAAAATGAATGAAAAGAAAAACAACTTTCCTGGCTGGGATCTCGATGGGCTGGTTAACCTCCTCCTTTGCGTGTTTTTCCTCTTTGTCTGCACCGGTGAGTTTTGATTTCAGTTCTGAATATATTTAACTAGTCCGATCGCGTTGTAATTTACGTGTATATACCGATTTACGGTGTACTTTGTAAGGGTACCACGGTCTGGTGTTATGGCGAGTTTTGCATGCCCCTCCTAGAAAAGGGGGACGATGCCGAATAAAGCATCGCCCCTTAATTCAATTTTATATTGAGACGAGGCGCATTCAGATTAAATTATGCTTGTGAACTAGGCAGTTTTGTCTTAACGTTGCGAATTTCGTATGCGCATATACGCTCATCGTGGCCGAAAAACGGGGGATGCAAATCTCAAATAACCTTACGATCACATGTTGCCCCCAGCACATATTTGGGGCTCTTTTGGCTTAGCTGTCATCAGCTCTGTAGTATAGTTGGTCAACGTCCGTCAGTAAAGTTTTTATCAGATGATATTATGTTATCTGTTCATATTTTTGTCTCAGACCCAGGTGATGCATTACTTGACAGCTATAATCAGAAAAAAACAATACACACATAGGTGTACACACAGTAACAAATACATAGGTAATGACGTAAAAGTACATTATTTGTGCCTCCTCAAGTAGAGTGTCACCTATATTTGAGTGAGAATTAATCCAGTTTATCCTTTAAGGTTTAACTTAATATTTTTCAGATGTACAAAGGGAGATACACAGCCAATGCATTGTCAATTATGAAAACTGGGACTTGTACTGGCCTGTTAACGGCGGCCAGTTTTACACACACAGGCGTGTACTTTACACACACACACACAGGCGTGTACTTTACACACACACAGACACACACACAGGCGTGTACTTTACACACACACACAGACACACACACGCACACATTGCTTATCTATCCTTTGGATTCTACTGTAAATTTGTTTCAAATGTAAAGTGCGTTCCAAATAAAATGTATTATTATTATCATTATTATTAATAATGGAAGAAAGCATAAAGTAATTGATTTCAGTTTACCACAAGCCAAACAAGTCTTTGCTATAACATGCGTGGATGTGGAAGTGCCAGCGACCACGCTGCGGATCAAAGAGACGGCTGTTAATCTTGCTTTAGAAAAATTGACTTACAAAACCAAAGGGAAAACTAAAGATTTTTATAGTATGCGGAGGCCTTTTTACAATTTCTAACCATTTACCTCCATTTTTAAATTAGTTTTTTCTTTTTAGATTTCTCCGGAAGATCTAAAGTTCATCCTTGTGACTCCATTTGTCCGTCTTGCCATAAAATGCTTAGATGACTAAGTAATGCGGAACTTGTTATGGAAAGTCTGCTTCGAGAGTAGTTGCCTCCCTCAAAAGTGTTTCTGTAAAACAACTGACTGCTAGATGTAGACCATACCCCCCCTCCCCCCTTTCCAGTTGCCATGACGCTGCCCTTGCCACAGAATGTAACGATGGTGGCCGTGAACGACCGTTATGTGCTTCATTGGACGTGGGACGACATGGGGACCGGCAACTCCTGGACGTTCACGGCAGACTACTCCCTGTAAGTGATCACACTGCCTGTGCCATGTCCTGTGTGAAGCTTCTGAACTCTCAGTACTATGCCCAAAGTAAAGTCAAGTCAAACTTTGTCAGAATTGCAGCCATACAATGAAATAAAATGGCGCTTTTCCAAGGGTGTTTCTCAATATTAAGAACACAAAGATCATACTTGTGGTCTTGGCGAGACCAGTTGTGCTAAGTCACCTCCCAAGAACAAACTTGGGGAGCAGTGAATCATGGGATTGGTCTCGTTTGGCGATGGTACAGCCGGTGTATCCTTGATATTTTGGGCGGGGCGAGAACGATATTCGGGGACTTTTACCATCTTGTGTACTTCTGTTTTTGAGAATTGGACCTGTTTTTTTTAAGCAGCAGTAAGTTTTGCTGTTTGAGTGCTGGAAACCATCGCCTGTGTGGCTTTGTCAGCGGCTGACATCTCGCGTCTTCCTGTGCCACCAGCTCCACCAGATCAGACTACACTGTGGTGTGTAACCAGACCATAAAGTACTACTGTGACTACACCCCCATGAACCTGAATTACTTAGCGGCCTACTTGCTGCGTGTGCGTGCAGAGGGACCTGGTGGCATCTCCAACTGGTCCCGGCTTCCCTTCAGTCCCGAAGAGGATGGTGGGTGACCGTGCTTACCGTGAGAGCCTCGGGTGGAGGAGCGATGCCCTTCGGGCTGCTGAGGAGAGTGCTGCTGTTTTGCAGCCTCGCTGGCTCCCCCGTCACAAGTGGATGTCGTAAGCGGTGACTCCAGCCTGATGGTCTTCATCACAGAGTCACTGACAAGCCTGAATAAATCCATGAGCTCCTTTATATCGTCTTTACACTTCGAGGTTAGATACTGGGAAGAACAGGCCCCCGAGCAGGTGAGTAAGCGAATATATAGAGCACTCACGGGAAATCTTGGGATGCTTGCTTAATTCAGTAAAAATAATTTTAAAACATAAAAAAAATGTTAATCATTATTTTACTCGTTTATGAAAACTTTATATCACATTACAAACAACCAGAAGTTTTAAAGTAGTTTCAAATAGTGATAACTTGAAACCCAAATTTTTAGTTCTAAAGGAGTTGTTCTGAGTTAAAAAGTTCATTGACATGCAGTCTCATTGGGTGCTTTGTAATTAGTAACACCTTTGCAATAACAAAACATTTGTAAGCCAATGACTAATTGCTATTAGCAGCAAAATGACAAGAACAGAACTGAATGAGTCAGTAAAAAATAGAAAATGCAAAAATGACAAGAAAATGCCTGTGTGCAAGATATGTGCAGATATGTTAAACATTGGTTGTCATTGAACTTTTCTCATAGAATACATTTGCTGCATTGTTACAGAATTAAAACAGCAGGCACCCCGAGACTTTCTGTGAGCACTGTACGCTGCAGCATTTTCACAGGTAGACATTTGAGCTACATGACCGCTGGGTTTATGAGGATCCCTTCCTAATCAGACTGCATCTGCACACATTTCTGTGAGGCAGTTCAGACACAGGCACTAATGCACATACTTACTAAGGTCTCAGGGGAGGGAGGTTCAGCAGAAGAGCTGTATCTTACTAACTCAGGGGTGGTCGATATACTGTGAGGGATAACTTACACTGTCTGGCATTTCAAAGATTTTGCGGACTCTTGCACTGGAAGTGCTAGCATACTTGATTCTGGCAATACACAAGTAAGGGTCCTCACAGCCAGGGAAGAGGTGGGGAGCGCAGCGAGGGTCCTTACGGCCGGGGAGAGGAGGGGAGTGCGGTGAGGGTCCTTATGGCCGGGGAGAGGAGGGGAGCGCAGTGAGGGTCCTTACGGCCGGGGAGAGGAGGGGAGTGCGGTGAGGGTCCTCATGGCCGGGGAGAGGAGGGGAGCGCAGTCAAGGTCCTCACGGGTGGTTGGTTCTGGCAGTAACTGCTGACACAGATGGTTAGTCCCAGTTAGTTTCAACCAATGTGGAGAGTAAAGTTTTAAACCTTGAGTGAACCATGAGAGGTCTTTCTCGCGAGAACATAACCTTCTGGCACAAGTATTCTGTTAATATTATCTTCCTCTTTAGATTGGAAACTTGGAGCAATGTGTGTCAGGTCCAGAGATAATAATTATTGATCCCCATGGGGAAATTGTCTTCTCACCCAGCCTTACACTCTATGAGAACAAGCTTAGCCATGAAGGGCAGCTACCTCATGCGGCTCCCAGGGCTTAAGGGCCTCGCTCAAGGGCCCACAGACGTGCCAAGGCTGGGCTTGAACCGGCGACCTTCTGATCACAGGCACAGAGGCTTAGCCCGCTGATCCACACTCTGCCCCTTTGTTTTGCTCATATTCATCGGTTGCAAAGAGGAGACATTTCTTGGCCATCATCGTGATCGGCTGGTGGTATCGGGAGTGGCAGAAGGAGAATCTCACCCTCACTCTCCACGTACGCCCGGAAGTGTGGTGCCCATAAGCCGTAACCCAGGCACCACCTAATTTCCAAGCCTCTTTTGAAATAAAGCCGACTTTGTCCCCTACGCAGGACCAAGCATAACATGGCTAGAACGCGCTATTTTCTCTACCCATGATTCTCAGATTTTTCACTGGCTTTACATGAGCTACCCAGACACGGTCCCTGCATGGTGGTGATGTGAGTGGGTCGTGTTTGTGAAACCATTTTGAGTGGAAAGGGGAAGTGCTCTTTGGTGGCCTGTGTTCCCGTTCGTTGTGTGAATTGTGGGTTATATGGTGAAACAGTACGTCAGCCAAACCGAGCACCTGGACACAGCAGGCTGCAGGTGCACAGGGCCTGGGCTATCCTGCCTAAAAAGGCGCCTGCCCTCTCCCAGTGGCCCGTATGCCTGTTTTAATGCAAGGTCGCCTTTCCCAAATAGTGCATAGATCTGTAAGCTTGGCTGTCCAGGACACTTTAAAGAGCAGGTCTGAAAATAATCAGGTTATTCCTGCCACAGTAGTGTGGTATCTCCTCCAGTATTGGTTGAATTATCATTTTGCATTTTAATGCTTGTAAAAGTAAATCGGAGGCCAAGTTTCTCTTGTACAGACAGCTGGGTAATTATTGTGAGCAGAGCCAGCTTATAGTGTGAAAGCTGGATGTTATACTGTGTCAGACACGCTGGATGTTATACTGTGTCAGACACGCTGGATGTTATACTGTGTAAGACACGCTGGATGTTATACTGTGTCAGACACGCTGGATGTTATACTGTGTCAGACACACACCCCTTTCCAGGTCATGCTCTTACGTGACACTTTACAGTTTGACTGGGTCAAGTCCACTTCCAAAACATTTAAATTTCTGGGTTTTTCAGTTCATGTACAGTAATTGTTGTACTTTCTCGTATTATGTATGCTTTTTTTTATTTAACGGCTTTGTTCTATGATCAAATGCAGCATTTAGATAATGGGCATGGCCGAGACACAGAGAACACCAGACATCAAAAGCAAAAATACACAAACTGAAGCTTGAAAGCTGTGATGGTGCTGAGAGTGCGCCGTGTCCCGCCATAACAGGAAATGGAGACGCCCGTGTGTCTCGCTGCGGTGTTTGAAAAACAACCTTTGTCTTTCGCCCCCCTTCTCACCCTTAAGTTGATCTTCAGCCAGAGAATAATGTCTGATAATATCAAAGCAATCACAGGTTGCATACGGTAATATGACATGAAGCATTTAAAACCAATTCCACTAAAACCGCATTGGATCCCACGCCTATGTTTTGGTGCGCTTACAGTGTGGCTCGTCGTTTCCAGTCTTGCTCAACTCTGCTGCCACCTGCTGTCTCCCCGGCAGATTAACAGCAAAACGCTCCTGCAGCCCAGTGTCCAGCTGTCCCCGCTGAAACCCTGGACGATGTACTGCCTACAAGTCCGTGCCTTCAACGAGGACTTTGAGAAGACCAGCCCCTACACACTGGCACAGTGTGTGCTCACTCAAGGTAGGGCTCAGAAACATGTACGGCCACTCCCAATGGACCGTGTTACGATATTTCCACTTTATGATGGGTATTCCCGTCGTATACTCATTCAGTAAATTACATGAGACATTCAAAAATTTATTATAAATAGGCTTTGTGCTACTGATTTTCCTAGCTGTTCTAAGCATGTTTTTGGTAGGCTGGGCTAGGCTATGATGTTTATTAGGTAAAATTTATTTTTGCCTTTTGACCAGATGAGTCCCCTGGCTACCTTAATTATATAGTACTTCAATATGGTAAATTTATATATGCTCATTATTATATGTAATATGAGAGAATACTGCTAGTATGGGCGGGGCTTAGTGCATTGCGATGTCCCAAAAGGGTGTGGCTTTAGTCTTGTCAGGCTGTGTGGGGCCAATGTGGATTTCAACAGAGTTATGGTTTCAGGGGGGGTCACTGGACTCCCTGTGGCTCGTGGTTTAGGGCTGGATAACTTTGTTGTCTGGTGGCTGTATTACTGGATCGGAGATTATGTATCGCTGCTTGACAAGCCTACCTGTTATGGCGCGTCTGTAGACCCATCCCCGTTGTGTGTGTGTGATACGCGCCCATTTCTACCTCTGTCCGGTCATGTCTATCAGGCATTATAGGGGACTGGAACATCTTTGAGTTAGTATTAAAATTCTTCCTTAAGACATGTTGGCTAACTATTTTATATTAATCTACAAGACTGTTTATACTAATACTAAATACGTTAACAAAAGGTAAATTGTTTCCATCCCTAAAACTTGTTGATTAAATGTTTTGTACTAATTAGAAATATCACATTTTATACTCATTTGAAAGCCTATTTTAAGTATTTTAATCCTTCTTTAAAATGTGTGTGCCCTTTTATAATTTAACCACATTTTTAAAATAGTGTTTAAGTTAGTGTTTTGCTACCTTAAAACTCGTTTATGCACTTACACCTGGTATGTGCGTGATTGGTGCACTTGCTGCGGGAAAGGCTGCATCCGCTTATTGTGTCATGGGAATAGCATTTAAGCCACGCCCCTTTAAGGTGGTCATAATTCCCTAAGCTCGCCTTACACCGCCCAGTATTCTCTCCCGTATACCCACCACAAGCCCTGCACTGAATTACTGGTTATGGGAGTTTGGCTGGAGGGCAGTTGATAGAATAACTGAAAGCTGGGACATTGTTTCATTAACCAAAGAATAACCAGGCTTGTATCGATATGTTCACCACTGATTTACCTGGCAGTTGTAGTCCTTACCCACGTTTCATTCACTCCAGTGACTTCTCTGCAGTTCAGTTTTGCTTGTGGCTTAAGGTTAGAGCCATTGATGTGATGCTGAGTGATCGGTGTACTGTTTGTCCCTTGCAGGCCACCATTGTCTCTGGCCTGTCTATCTCGTCATCGTTATCTGTGTCCTGCTGCTGATGGCACTGCTCTACTTGTACCACAGAGAGATAGAAGAACTCTTTGCCGGCTCTTACATTCCCATGAGCTTGCAGGTGAGGTCGCAAAACATGGAGGAAATACTCACTTGTCTCTTTCCTTTGCATGTTTGACGAATGGGAAACTGTTTTTTTTTTTGCTCCATTAGGCCAATTTTTCTGTTCCTCTGGCTAAATTTATCACTTCGTTGGTCACAGCCAAGGGAAGCCTTTCGTTTCGTGTGGACCTGAGGCTGTGGCTGATTTAGATGAGGAAACACAGCTTTAAGTCTCTTGTTTCATGTGTACTATGTGCCGTTCCCACGCAGGACTCCTCTCTGCCCTCCGCCCCGATTCTACAGCTGTCCATTGAGAACTGCAGCACCCTGGACTCAGTGGAGATGGGCTCCCCTTCCCACCCAGAGGAGGAACGGGAATCAAACTCTCTCATCCGGCACTCGAGTGGGCAGAAGAATTCAGGTGTCTCCTTGATTGCGTCCACCTGATAGAGCAGAGGGGAGAGTGGCTAGGGATGGCCAGCTCCCAAGCAGACTATACCATGGCTCTTCATTGTGAGGACCAGCACACCCCCATCTTGACTGATTGGCTGGAATGCTCTACGGCACCAGCATGTCATGCTACTCACCCGTGCAAGATTTCAGAGGCCACCTGGACCTGCAGAACTGGTCTCGGACTGTCTTCCACGTTACAGCACTTCCGCATTAGTGTAATTGTTTTCAAAAGCCGTCCGTCATGCTATGATCAAGTTCAGAGAACGGTGAGCACTGAATCCCAAAAAGACTTCCAGCCAGCAGCAGGTGGCAGTTGAGTGGGGAACCTGGGATACTTGAGGACTTATATAGTATTATAAACTGAGTAAATTACTCAAAATATACATTTCCATCCATGCATCTAACAGTCACATTTACAGTTTAGGCTGCCAGTGAATTTGGAGCCTATTCCAGGATGCTGCTCCAGATTGCACAGGGCACACACACAAGCACCTAAGCACCCCCCCCACCTCTGGGATAGGCTCCAACCTGCCTGCCCAGCGCCTTGACCAGGATAAGTGGTTCGAATATAGATGAAAGCTGAACTGACAATAGTGTAACTGAATTTAATTACCCATTAGTATTATGAGGGGTACAGCATCCCCAGCTGCTGTCGTGACACAAACTGGTGCTAAGAAAGCAGCAGACCATAATCTTTGTTACTTTACTTTTGCGCTCAAGCCTTACTTGCTGCAGTCTCCTCTCTCCCACACTGTGATGTGACTCGTGACGTCAGAGATCCCGTGTGACCACAGAGATGAAAGGAGTCGCAGTAACGCTGCTGCATGTGCGGAGGAAATGCGCACGCATGTGCCGCAGGAAGCGACTGGAGGGCCTTTAGTCACGCAGCACACGGCGGGTTCGCTTCAAAATGGAAGAATGGCTTTTTCAAAGATAAACAAAGAAGCTGTGAAACTTCACTCATTTTAAAAATCCACTGTCAAAGACAGCGGATTCTCATGAGTGGTGTCTGCCGCTATATGTCAGTGTCTGGGACTCCGAGGTTCGAATCCTCGGGCTGGCAGTTATGTCACTTTGGGTCTTTGATCGAGGTCCCTAACCCCAAAATTACTTTGGGATGCCGGAAAAATGGCTGTCCCATTTGCTCTCATGTGAAAACTGAACATTGCTGTTTATACAAATAAATGATCGTCATACCATGATAAGTAGCTGGTGTTCTGTCCAGAGCTGTAGTTTTCGAGAACCAGACTTGGTCTCCAGACCGGTCTTGAGACCGCTCGACCTCATCTTGGTCTCAAGCCCGTATTGTCTTGATCTGACCTTGGTCTGGGCGATAAGTCTCGAAATATTACAAAACATTTTTTTCTGAACCGACATGCAAATGTACTTCTTTTCCCTCAGTATGTGGAAATGAATTGTCCTACTCTGTCCGCTTTTAGCGGCGCTACTTAATATGTACTACATCTCCCAGCTGCCCCGGTGGCATAAGGCTATTGGGCAGCTTCAGGTGGGTAAAAGCAGGAATGCAGCGATACGGAGGTCGGTAAGGTTAGCGAGGTGAATAACAGACGGAATTTGGGGAAACTGCAGTAATGTGAGCTTCTACTGCCATCATCCAATTTGGATTGACGCTGTAACCTCAGCTCCTTTTTTGAGACCACCCTGTGCCCGAATGCTAGCCGAAATGGTAACCGATTTAGTTTTCTTTAAGTGCAATTATCCACTGTTACATACATCATAGCGTATTTTTTAATGCATTATTACTTACTTACTATACTTGTTTGTAGGCTGACAGGTTTTAAAAGCATTCAATAGATTTTTTTCTTAGATGCAAATGTACTTAAATGTTATTAAGAAACTGAAAAAGATGTTATACATGTTATGCATACATGTTATACATGGCCCTGATTAAGTCTTGGTCTTGTCTTGGTCTCGGTTGGGATCAATCTTGTTCCTGACTTGGTCTTGGGTTGAATGAGTCTTGTTTTTGTCTTGGTCTCGTAACAGATGGTCTTGAACACATTATTGGTCTTCTCATTGAATGTGTGCGGTCTGCGCTGTATTCTGTGTGTTTCACTGAGTCAATCTTGATTGTATTTTATTCCCCTACATAAACATGTCCAATATAAAACTTTCCAGAAATGGTTTTTACATCGATTAAATTTGAATGGCAACTGGCTGATAAATTAAGGCTGGTGTTTATGACTGCCCTTTCGAACAACTGCATGATTTTACAAGCTGAAAATAGGTTTTCCATCTCAGCAGATAAATATATATGGTGGTATTCCGTTATATACAGTGCCTATATTACAAAATGCACAATATATATTCAGAAAATATTCAAACCCTTTTTATGTTGGAGCATTACACTGATATCATTTAAATTCATTTGCACCCTGTCAGTCTACATTAAATACTGGGTCATCACACTGACATACTGTAAGTATTCAGACCTTTTACTCAGAACTTAGTTGAAGCACCTGCATTGTTTACAGCCTTGAGTCTCTCTGGATATGACAAGCTGTGCACAACTGAATTCAGGGATTTATGGCTGCTCTGTCGGGTCGCATGGGCACTGTCACGGGACGGCTAGTTTCAGGTCACTCTGCAGATGTTGGGTTCGAGTCTGGGCTCTGGCCGGGCCACTCGGGGACATTCACAGAGTTGTCCTTAGGCCACTCCCGTGTTCTTTGTTTTGTGCTTAGCGCCATTGTCCTGTTGGAACGTGAACCTTCAGCCCAGTCTGTGGTTCAGAGCGCTCTGCCGCAGGTTTTCATTTAGGATACCTCTCTGCTCTTATCCTGATTACTCACGTGCCACTGAGAAACATCCCCACAGCCTGATGCTGCCACTACACTGCTCATCCATCAATATCTTAAAATCAGTGCAGAAGCTCTCCAGCACCCTCTACAGTTCACCTATAGATCAAACCGGTGTGTTGGTGATGTGCATGACTCTCGAGGTCCAGCCAACTCTCTGATACTGGATCCATGACTTCCTGGACCAGCCGCAGACAGACGTGAAGATGGAAGGCTCATTTCAGACTCCAAAAGCAGTAAGCAGAATGGTGTCACGCTAGATCTGAACATACATAAAATGGGGGAAATGACCACCGACTTCCAAAAGCCTACATGACACTACAGTCAGCAGAGCCGAGTCCTTCATATTCCTAGGCACCACCATTCAACAAGGCCTCAAATGGGACTCAAACATCACCTGAATAACTAAGAAGACCTGTACGTCTTGCACCAGCTGTAGAAATTCAAGCTGTCACTGACAGCTCGGTTGTGCACAGCTGCGTTAGAATCCATTGGTACATTCTCCTTTTTGTTTGGCTTGGCTTGTCCTCTCAAGCGGAGACTGCAGCAAATTGTGTGGCGTGCAGAGAAGATCACCGGCTGCCAGCTGCCTCTGCTTGAAATGCCGGACTAAGAATGACCATCTGAACAGGTTCTTCCCCAGGTCATTGCCCTCCTAAGCAAGGTCTAAGCAGAAGTGCCATAGGGGCAGGAGTATATTATAGCACTGGACGATGTGCGATATTAATAATAACATCGGATACACATGGAATTCTTTAATACAACAAATTACATTGCGATTTAAAAAAAATGTCCAGTACAGTGCTGTCCTAGTATCTATATTATACAAAACGCTCTTTCTTGTCGTATCTGTTCTCCCGACGAGATCGCAGTTTAAGCTCGGGTCCCTTCATTTGTCCACACGCATTATTATTACTCTGATTTTTCTTTTTACTTCCGTCTATCGTTGTTTTCTTAAAGTTTGTTACTTTTTCCAACAAGGCGGTTGTATTGTGTTTCAGAGGCAGGCCATTTGCATAAGCGATCGACAAAGAAAGCGCTTGCATTCCGTAAAAATTATATAATGACTGTCCAATGCAAATCTCAGCATCATTGCGAAATTCAGTTTCATACGTATAAGAAATTAAGAATTAAAAGGTCATTTAAAAAGTAAAAAACATTTAATTAATTAATTAAACAGCCTATTTATTCATTTACTTAATTCATTATTAACGAACAACATGATAATATAATATAACTGTATATAATCCATAAATTATTTTTAATTACATAATCTATTTTCTTAAACTGCTTGTCCTAACCAGGACCGCGGGGGGTCCGGGGCCAACGGGCACAAGGCAGGGAATACCCCAGGACGGGGTGGCAACCCATCGCAGGGCAAATCTCACACCCAGGCATAGTGTTGGGGGAACCAGCTGGGTACCAGGACCGAGGAAAGCCCACGATGACACGGGGGGAGCATGCAAACTGCACACACTGCAGGGAGCATGCATGGCGGGGACTCGAACCCTGGTCCTACAGGTGTGGGGGAACTGTTAGCTAGTGAAGCACTATGAAATATGTATATATACAGGCACACATATATGGAAAGTGCGTGCATATATATATATAAACACATTTCATTTTGAATACTGGTTCCATAGTGAAACGACGCAAATGTCCATAAAAGCAAAACCCACGTTTATTCCGTAAGAGTCGGACGCATCCTCCCGTGCATACGGAGTGCGCCTTCCCCGCCTGCCCGCTCTCGGCACCTTCCCCGCCTGCCCGCTCCGACGGGCTTCCGCATGCCGGCCGGAGGGCGGCGTCTCGCTGCCGGAGCGCTTCCTTGTTCTGTGAGAGCCGTGCAAATGCAGCGACAGCTGGCGGCGGACACGGGCCGGGAGCGGCCAGCGCTGCCCAACTCGCCGAAGGGGACGCCTGCGGCTCCGGCGCCCGGGTCACGGTGCCAGCGACGGGCGGCCGCCTGAGCCTCACGTAAGTCGGGGCGGCACATGGGGCTCGGTGCGGGGCGTGTGCGGGTCGGACCTCCGTGTCAGGCGACGGGGCATTTCTTGGTTGTATTGCCAGCGCCCCCCGAGAGGCCCCCCGCTCTCGGGTTTCACAAGTTCGGTTTTGGGAGTGAAACTTGGGAGCGGAGCCGTGGGGCTGGGGCTCCGTGCGGGGCTCAGTGCGGGGCTCAGTGCCCCCCTCCCCGGCTCCTTACTCTGGCGTCCTATCAGCCCCCCCAAGTTAAGCACTAACCAGCATGGCTTTGCCTGGGTAACACCGAAGACGGGTCGCCCCTCGTGTTGTAAGACGGTGTGGAGACTCTGCTGAGCCCCTTCTCTGCCAAACAGGTACTTGCACCGAGGGGAGCCAGAGGGGAGCCCGGCGGGACCGCCACCCTGCCCGGCCCGGCCCCCGAAGCACTGCCGGCACCTTTCCGCCTTCAGTGCATTGAGCGCTATTATTAAAGCGAATCCTTCGGCCGGCCTGCCGAGATGAAGGGGGGGGCCGGCCTACCGAAGACGGTGATTCTGGAAGCGGCTTTGCACGTTCTTTGCTTTATCTGCGCCGCACACGGGGGTAAGGCGGTGCTCCGTGCCCGCGGGGGTTTGGGGCTGCGGGTGCCGCTGCGGCCTGACACCTCTGGGGCTGCGGGATCGGGCGCGCGGACGCGTGACGCAGGCGGGGGCTTCCCCGGGAATTCCCGTCACCGCGTGCGCGTGTGTGCCCGGCGACGCGGGCTCCCCATTAAGGAGGCCAGGCCCCGGGAATTCCAGGCGTAGATAATACTGGGAGAGTTTTTAGCGGTTTCAAAGGTATTGTTTAGACTTGCTACTGAAATAACGCGGACAGCGAGAGCCTGTTTGCCTGGCTGATGTTTCATTTTATGTCAATTTCTCACGTTTTTGGAGGGGACTGGCAAATCCACTGTTATTTAACTTTTAATTCAACTAACCCCTAACACCCCCAGTTAAAAGAATTTATAAACTGAATTTGTTGTACACAAATACAGAAAGTTTGAGAACAAAACAGGTTATTGTGTATTACTGAAAAGCTCTGTGTCACTGAAATACTCCAGTTTGCTTTTTATTTGTGAATTGAATGTCTGTTTTTAACTGTCCACAGCCAGACAAGGGGAAGGCGCATATTCAGGGAAGGGGCGTGAAGCCCATCTTCCCAACCATATAGATCCTGCTAAAATCAAGCCCCCTATCATTTCAGTGGTGTCCAAGGCTCACACTCTTTTAATCAATGTGCAGAGTGATAAAAACCTCTGGGAGGAGATAGGTGGCCATTTACAGTACAGTGTCCTTTATAAGAAGGAAGAAGAGGAGAACTTCATGGTAGGTCACAGTGTCCTTCGATAGACGGCCTTTGTATCCCCGTAGCCTGGGTGTGACCCATTGCCCTGTCTGTGTGTGGGCTGCTGGTTTGCTTCCATCGCTCACATTAAATGTGTAATGATACTTTTTAACACTAACGATTTGCTGATATTTATTCACAGAAGTACAATAACTTCCCGTACCGTCACACTGATCTGTCTATTGAACGCCTGGATGCAGGCGTGACATATTGTGTGAAAGTGATTTATATGATTTATAGTATGGAATATCCCAATGTTAAACCAAGCAACACTGAGTGTGCCCTCGTCACAGAGTCGGGTAAGAGTCCCACCACCAGATTGAACTGGCACATTGATAGAATATCCATATCTTAAACATTTGTTGTATATTTAGAAATAAAATACTATGTTCAGCTGCACTCAGTCTCTTGAGCCAGGACTTTTAAGTATGGTCATTTGTCCAGCTGTCATTGTGGAAATCAGCATGGTTTTGGTGAAGCTGTTCATTTCTGTTATTATATGGGACTTTTTTGCAGATGATGCCAAGCAGATCCGAGTCGTGGCCTTCACTACGACTGCTGTGATTCTGGTGTGTGTTCTGGTTCCAGTCTGCTTGTGGTTGGTTTACCATAACCAGGACAGACTGAAGAAGGTCTTGCGACCCCCTCTCAGTGTGCCATCTCACGTCATAGAGGTATACTGCGCTCCCTTCCCGCAGACGCAGACACACACAAGCGTGTTATCAGTCACACACTTACAGTGCACTTCAGCATGACGATGCACAGTAAAAACAGTTGCAACAATGACTGCTGCTTTGACAGACGTCCAAACGGCACACGGAAGATACAGCCTTCATTTAAATAGGCATTTGGGGGCGGTACGTCTCTGTGCTATGGGTAGCATTTGTCGCTGTGCCATGTTGAAGTGTTTTTAATTTTGGTTACAATGGAAAGTAGACCCAAGAGCTAAAAGTTTAAGGGGAGTTTCATGGAGGTAAGTTACTAGGAGGGCTAGATGTATTCTTAGTCAATTTGGTAAAACGTCTTCTCAAATCAGTAAAAGTGTGAAGAAATGAGTTTCACTTAAGACAACAAAAGTACCTTCTGAAGATTAGTCATTAAGTAGAAAGAGAGGAAGTGTGGTGACTGTATTTCCTGGTGGTGTTGGGGCTTCTTAGAAATTCCCAGACACCACTCATTCCCTGCCAAGGGCGGGGGGCAGGGGGTCTCACACCCCTCTAAATATACATTAGTGCAAAGTGAGAGCACAATACTGGTGTTTTCCTGGCTCCGTGTTTCGGGCTGCATCCAAGTTCCTTTTCGTTTTCTGCCCCAGCTGCTTCAGTACAATAACCCACCCCCCCACCCTGCATACTTCGTAAAATGCCAATTATAGCTGCTACTTTGCTCCCAGTGAATCTGAAATGTGACAAGTGGCTGCGCATGTCACCTGCCGTCTGCCCATACTGCACTCACCACCCCGCGTACGGCGTCCCGTTAGTGCCACCCCGCGTACGGCGTCCCGTTACGGCGTCCCGTTAGCACCACCCCGTGTACGGCGTCCCGTTAGTGCCACCCCGCGTAC
>JAODKM010000034.1:21673447-21692541 GCA_026780845.1 Petrocephalus sullivani
CCCCCCCCCCCGCCCGGCCCGGCCCACAGCAACATGGATGTACAGTTCAAACGGTGTCCGGGTCCTGAGGTCACATTCAGGATGACTGAGCTCCGCTCGCACGCGTTGACTGACTGAAAAAAAAACCCCATGTGTTGTTTTAACTACACATGCAAATGGCTGACAGGTCGCTCTTGCATGACGTCTGTCCTCTGGAGAGCTGCACCATGTCATTTACATGTATATGCAGCTAGGCTTAATCTTATTACTGTTAATATCATTATCATAAACTATTATTACTATCGATTTGATTAAGTCAGAATACATGATGACCCAAGTGGCTCAAGTGGACAACACACTTCTTAGAAGACCACCCCCCGTGTGCGTCAACAATGTACAGAGATGAAAGTGGATTATGGTAGGAGTTCTGGAACCTTCCGCACGTCCCCCAGGAGGAAGCCGAGAGCCTTACCATACCCGGCGAAGATGCCCACATCACGGGAGGCGAACGGCGGCCTTGCTGACCTCCTGGCAAGACGGGGCACCAGCAACGGCAACGTCGAACTTTAATACGAGAGAAAAGAGCCTCTCCGTCATCCCTAAACACCAGAACACTACAATGGGGGGAGAAAGCGAGCCGCCTGGCTGCTACCCTCTGCGGCGCAGCTGGTAAACGGGGCACAGAAAACTAAACGAGAAATAAGAACCCACCAATTGCACGTCGGCTGCCGTCTCGCAGGGAAACCAGGCACAAAAATCAATTACTCATCAAAGTTTGAAGGGAAGCGGATCGGCTGAGTGTCTGGGTCCTGCGGGGGGCCCCCGCTGGCGAAGACCCCAGCAAGCAGCTCATCAGAAATGGCAAGAAAAAGGTGAGCCGGCAGCAGGCCCAACCGACAGGTGGGGGCCACGAAACGCCAGTACCGTTTCGGGCTGACGTGGAGGATTTCCCTGCCATCCCAGCTGCCCTTCACCTCTGCTCTCCATCCCAGCCCCGTACTAATTCACATACACCCCCCCACCCCCCACAGCTGTTTACGAATGTCACCCCTATCAAATCACAGTTTACGACTGGCTATACGTGTCAAAAAAGTTCACGGACTTCGATTGACCATTCGCTTCCTGTAGTCCTGTAAATGCGTGTCCGGGTCGCTCCGGTATCGGTCCTGTGTGTTGGTGTGTGTGGTTTTTCCTCTCTTCGTTTGACCTGCTCGAGGTGGGCTCTCTTCACTGATGTCCCAAGGGCAGAGAGCAGGGCCACTACTGTATACTGCAGGAGGAGCAGCAGGGGGCGTCCTTGTCTGGCTGGGACCCATAGTCCATCTGCCGCACGATCTCGGCGAACAGCTCGTCCACCATGGTCTTGCTCTTGGCCGACGTCTCCATGAAGGGGCAGCCCCACTCCTCGGCCAGTGCCTGGCCCTCCCCAGAGGAAACCTCCCGCTCGCTCTCCAGGTCCACCTTGTTCCCCACCAGGATCACCGGCACCTTCTCATACCTGAGGGTGACACACAGACAAACACAAACTGTTTAGGAGCCAATCTACCACAGCCATCCAGGAACGGGACATCTAGCATTCATATCTGCATGTGTAACTGCTCTGCCACCAGCTACTACTGATACATGATATTGTTTAACACAGCATATCCCAACCCAATCCTCGGGGAACACCGGACAGTCCAAGTTTTTGCTCCCTCCCAGCCAATCAGGAACACCGAATACCTGGTACAGGTGTGCTGGGAGCTGAGAGGAAGCAAAAATGTGGACTGTCCGGTGCTCCCTGAGGACTGGATTGGGAAACACTGGCTTAACATTTCGGTATCGGCTAATGTTAGTTAAGAACCAAGACGTCATTATCAGTCCGACGTCAATCTTGGCCGATATTTACACTTTAGTCAATATTGAAAGATGGTGGCAGCAGAGCTAAAGTCATGAAGTGAAGGTGGTTAATCGTCATTGTTGACGCACACAGTGCACAACAACGAAATGTGTCCTCTGCATTTAACCCGGGGGGCAGCTACGTGAGCACTGCTTGGGGACGGTACCTTGCTCTGGGTACCTCAGCGGCATTTGCGGGTCGAGGACTCGAACCAACAACATTTCAATTACACTGTTGCGTCCTTAACCATTTTTCCACCTGCCTGCCCCAATAACTACTAAGAGAATAACCCTGTCATAACTACTAAAAAAAAGGAAACAATTCACTGAACCATCAAGCGGAGGATGAGAGATACTGTCAGCTCATTCAGCACTTAGTACCTCAGCACCGTCTCCCAAGTCGGGGGTACTTCGCTGATGCCTCACTGCCCACATCATATAATGTGGTTGCTACAGACATTCGAAGAATCTTGAAGTAACATCACCAACATCAATTTCACTACAGATTGAGGAGCTCAAAGGTTAGCCGGTTATTGGTGCCATTTAATCCATCAAACCATCCATCCATCCATCCAAGTCAAGTCGATTAAATCCATTAAATCCATTCATCTGTCCTCTATATCGCTTGTCCTTTACAGGGTCGCGGGGTTCTGGAGCCTATCCTGGAAGCTACAGGCACAAGGCAGGGAACAGCCCATAATGGGGCACCAACCCACTGCAGGGAAATTATTAGTAACAGAGAAAAATATATTGGTTACCAGTACTGGGCAAAAAAACTCACATCAGTGCACCAGTAGCAGGCACCCTGACTTGCCGCCTCCCTCGCAAAGACCACGTATGATCGTTTGGCCTTAATTCCAGGGTTATCCATCATCAGTCATTTTAGACTCACAAGTTGACAAAGCAGAACCTTGATGCTTGGGAGGAAGAATGCAGGTCTACGCTTAATCCCTGGGAGGGACTAGACAGGACCATAAGCCCCCTGCAGATCTGGGGGGGGGGCGCTTACTCCACACGACGTCATGTTTGGTCCCCAAGCTAGATGAGTGTGCACAGGCTCCTCGCAGTGACCAGGCTGTGCCTTTCTCAAAGAGCTCGCAGCTTTACAGGGACGGGGATCTTCAACTTTCCCCTGCTTTAAAGACCCCCCCCCCCCCACCCTAGTCGTGGGGCAACATCTAGCAGAAAAAAAAAAACAGCTGGGATAAAAGCCACCTACACATACTACATGTTGCAAAATAGTAACACTTGCTCATTAATCATTTTGCAACATCTTCGTGTCTGGGAGGATTCCCAGAAGAGTGGAAGCTGGGCGGGGGCAGGAACAACAGCGATCCACATATTTCGGTCATAGTGACTCGTCCGAGATGTTTGATTTAATGATCATTCCTAGGGATCGCAGTAAAGTGACGAGAGGGAGGGCAGAGGAGACGTACAAATGAAAAATGTGACACAAGGGCAAGACGTCTATCCATCAGTCAGCTTATCCGAGGAGCAGGAATCCTATGCCAGAAAGCAGGGGGCAGGGAACACCCTGGACAGGATGCAAGCCGAAGCAATTTAGGTACCTCAGTTCACCAATATCACAGGTCAAGTCCCAAGCCAATGAGGAGCATGCAAACTCAATGAACCACGGCACCCCTGCAAGATGACAGCAAAGACTCAAACTTTACACTTACGCACTGTCCGCACACTTCCGCGTTGGTTGCGATGGCTCAGAAACGGGACACAAATCCCATGAATCTGCACCGTGTTTGCTGGATCAAAGCCCTCGTCAGGTAAAAGGTTTCCTTTCACGACAGTCAGGTGCTGATCTCCAACTTTACCGCACGGAGCGAGACGGACGTGCAGCACGATGACATGCCGCAGCGTGTCAACCGTCGTTATGTTTTTCGGAGGTGAGCCTGAGCCGCATGAAATATTCATCACCGTAAATTATTTAAGGAGGGGAAGGACGGAGCGGAGGAAGAAGACTGAGGGGGTAACCTGCAGTAACACTTCACTTCTGAGAGAATCATCAGGACCGCAGATAAGGAGCCAGCAATCTCAGCCGAGACGGACTGTAGGATCCACTAAACCATAGATGACCTCGCTTTCACCCATTTTACACCGTGTGTGTATGTGTGTGCGTGTGTCAAGTGGCTTCCACACACCATAGTTGGAGAAAAACTGACACCTTCTTCCCTCAAATTTCATGTCATTTCATCAGGAAGGGAAGTCCTACTATGATGGCTGATTTTCAGGATTTGCCGTTTTTGTGGGGATGGACAGACAGGCAGGCTGAGAGAGACAGACAGGTAGGAAGACAGGCCAGAAAACAGATAGGCAGGAAAGACAGACAAGCAGGAAAACACAGAGACAGACAGGAAAACTGACAGACAGGTGGGCAGGAAGACAGGCAGGTGGAGAGACAGGCAGCTCATTGTGAAACTATACATGTATATCTAGGTATCGTTGCGCTTGAGAGGAATATTTAAGCTTCGTGCACCGGAAAGGATCAATCGACTCTGTCTGACATTTGCACACCCACATGTTGGTGCGTACACACACGTCCACATGCATGCACATGCAAAAGACCGTCATCGCAACACTAACCATCAGACCCACAGCACTTGATGCTCATTACGTGGTGTAAATATTTACAAAATGACACCTTCCTAAAACCAAAATGAAATAACGGATCTGTGGTCTTTTGGGACAGAGCAGGCATGAGGAGAGGCTCATGTGGTTCACACGTGTGGGAATGAAATGTGGTCCGAGTTCCGCATGGAGGAACGTGAGGCACAATGGTTGTCAGAGACCACTCCCACGCAAGCTCACAAACTAAAGGTCGGGAAGTGCGGGGTGCTGCTCAAAGCAGCAGTCTGGCAGCCCGGTCAGGCACTGACCTGGTTCTGACTTCCAAATGGAGAGGTGGACACAACCATGCCACGCAGGTCTGCTCGGTGATCATGGCAGTCTACAGACAGAAACTGAAATGGGGAGCTAGACCACAGCAGCGGTGCGATCTGGGGAAATTGGCTGCAGATGAAGGACACCTTCAGGTGATGCAAAATGTACGCTGCGGGTAGAAGGCGCATGAAGAAATGTACATTCTTAAGGTGTAAACTGCTTAAAAGGCATCTTATGAGGAACCAGACTGCAGAGTAATGTTTCTTTAACATCAGTAGGCCCACAGTTGGATGAATGGACGAGAAAACTCCTAAATTATGGAAAGAAGTCAAGTAGCCACAGACATGCAGTGACATGGCTGGTGAGGAATTCCACCACCGTCCTAGTCACGTGACTTATAACCACACCCTGTCGCGTGGGTGTGCGGCCCATCTCTGCGCCCGGCGGTGGGTACGGGAGGCACTCGGGCGTACGGAAGCCAGCGCCCCCTGGTGGGCTCATCATCTGGCGCGAGGGGAGAGAAGCACCTCTAAAAATAGGCCTGACAGCAGAGGGGTAGCCTGCTGTTCGGCAAGGTGCGCGCGGACCGCTGCCATGGTTACGGGCCACCGTGGCGGGAGGATCTGCCAGGGGGTGGGTTACGCGGCTGGGCTCCGAAGGGGACGTGACACAGTCATTTCATCAGCTGGCATACCTGCAATGCAGCCCCCCCCCCCCAACTCTCTATATGTACACACATACATACAGTACCTCAGGGACAGAGCCCCCCCACTCCCATTGCTCCCACCACTGCCACCCAAACAAACCCAACCCTCCTGGGCCAGGTGATAAAAACAGACACAGTACTTCCTGACATATTAACCAGGAAGCGTCCCCAGAAAGCGCCGCTTTATCCCTAACGACGGCAGCCGGAGACGCAAGTCTAAGACGCCACACTGCCCGCTGCTGCACTTAGCTAACGGCTAAAGGCGCTAAAGATGCTAAAGGCCCTAACGATTCTATAGGAGCTAAAGATGCTAAAGGTGTTAAAGATTCTATAGGAGCTAAAGACGCTAAAGATGATAAAGGCACTATAGAAGCTAAAGATGCTAAAGGTGCCAAAGATTCTATAGGAGCTAAAGATGCTAAAGGAGCTAAAGACTCTATAGGCGCTAAAGACGCTAAAGGCGCTAAAGATGCTAAAGACGCTACAGGCACGGTTTTGGCAGAAAAGCAGTTTGCAGAGCATCTGAACCTGGCAGCGCCATCAGAGAGCTGAAGCCGGCTTTCTCTGCACCGCCCGCACTGCTGCTGCTTCCCAGGCACCTGTGGGTTTCGCTGTGCTGACCCCCATCACCTCCCACCGGCACATGGGGGGGGAATTCACAAGCACTGGAGTCATGGGGGGTGGGGAGCCAGAAGCAGCTGGGTAAGCCGTCTGTGACTGGATGGCATTTAAAGTTTATGAAATATAATCACAGAGGGGCCAGGTCCAGGAGGCTGGATTCCTGGTGCCCTTCAGCCAGAGAGCCACTTTAGTCATTACTCCTGCACTGGCCCGGCCAGGCTTCCGAGACAGGAAACGCCTCAGCACCCCCCCTGGATGCTGTGAGCACATGCATGCAAATCTATGCTGTTAATGAAATGCTATTAATGTAACGTAGCTCACACCTATATTACATTATTAAGCATGAACAGTACCAGTACCAGTCAAAAGTCTGAGCCACCAGCAGCAGCTGTGTGTCATTTCGTCACCGTTTAGTTTTTAGATGGATAACTAAATTACCAGTGGTATGTGAACCTGATAGTTTCGTAGAGCACAGTCTGCAGGCAGCAGTGCTTTGGATTCCATTGTTAAAGTATTTCCACACCGCAGATATTCCGTCCCGTTTTGTTCCCATTTTGCTTGTAAATTATAACAATGATACGTCATTATGTGGAATCGGTCTTGGGCATCAGTAGAAGGACATCAAAATGGTATGAGACTCAATACCAATACTAGCATCAGTATCTGTCTATCCCTACTGAAAATCATTTGTTTTTCAACAAGATAACAATGCTAAGCTGCCCTTGAGGTTATAAGTATTATTTTGTGAACAAGGAAAGACATGCTATGATAGATGACCTGGCCCCCAAAATGCAGACCTAAACCCTGTAGAGGTGATGTGGGACGAGTTAGATCAAAGAGTAAGAGAAAGGTGGCCAACTTGTGCGCAGAACTTGTGGAAACTCCTTCAGGACTGTTAGAGAAGCATTCCAGGTGGCCACATCTAGAAGTTGGCCGGAAGAATACCAAGAGTGCAATGCTGACATGGAAGCAAGAGGGGACCTGGAGGCGTGTCGCTGTAAGGCGAATGACAGAGACAAAAAGGTGTGCTTGTGTCATGCGCACGTCTCAGTGGAGCTCGGACTCTTCCCGTCAGAGCACTGGGTTTAAGGGGCTGATTTGGGCATTGACATTTTCCCGTGTATGTTCAGTAGTCTCACATACAATAAGTATATTGATAAAAAAAGGTAATATTTCGATTTATCTTAATGCTTTATAGGAAATCCCTTGCTAACAGTACTGAGCAGAAACCACATGAAAAAATGAGGCGATGATGAAAATCAAGAGTCCTGCACAGACATCTGCTCGGAATCGGCACCCGGGAGTCCCTGTCTGCTTTACACAAGTCTGACTGTCTCAAAGAGCCTCAGGTTTTACCCGACTGCCACCAGTGTCTCCCTTCCTGTATGTTTGTCAGCCTGCTGTGGACTTTAGTGTGTGTATGGCCACAGAGACCAAGTATGCTGAGAGGGAACTGATGTTGGGGGATACACAAGATTATTGCTGCAACCAGTAATAGGGCCTTGGATGAACAAAGACCCTTCCAACCAGGCTGATTCCCAGTTACATCTTACAGTATCAGAGACGGGCATTTCAGGGAGGATTACTAGCCAAATTTCCCCAGCAATTCAAATAACATTTCATTAACTCCCTCCCCCATTATGTACAGGTCTAAATATTTATTATTTTCCATATAAAATGAGATTACTCGTTGCTACAAAATAAAAAGTTAAAAAATAGCTTGAAAAAAAATGTATTGAAAAATTAAACTGAAGAGATTTTATGCTACTACACTTAAGCTAACATTTAATAGCATGTGCCTTGGGCCATTACTTAACGCTTATAACAACACTTATCCTGCTTATAAAGAGACATTACTTGTTGCTGCAAAATGAATATTCCAAATTTCCTCTTTCAAATTGTCTTCCTGTTTTCCTGCTGGTGTAATACAAGCTAAAACATCTGAGCTACTAGTGGAATTCTCTCCAAATGAGCTTGATGGGCCAAAGCAGAGGTCTCAAACTCCCTCAAGTCCCATGTAGCTTCATTCTTTCCCTGTTCCATCACAAATGATTGCGCTCAAGTGCTGTGCGGTAATTAGCTCAGTGAGTTGAATCAGGCGTGTTAAATGAGGGTAAACCCAAAAGTGTGCAGGACACTGGCCCTCCAGGACTGGATTTGACACCCCTGGGCCAAATGGTCTCCTCTCGTTTGTAAATTTCTATGTTCTTATGTTCAAAGCAGCCTTGAAACTATGGCTGAACAAATACTGATGAAAAAATTGTGATATTTGAAATCTTAGCAATAAATGTTGAGATTAGTGATGCACCAATAAGAAAATATCAAGCCAAGACAGATAGCTGATCAAAAAATGACACTGATACCAATTGCTTAAATGTTTAAAGGGACACTCGAACAATTTTTTTTTATTATAAGGATTTTATAAATCATATAAAATGTAATATATAGTATATGAAAATAACATTGCCTTTGAAAATACTCAATACCGCGGCATAATATCCAGACAAGACGACGGTATGAAGACGACTACCGCGGTCCTTGCGATGCGAGATACACGTGCAAGCGATATAACAATCACACAGTGCCCAGCCCTAGTGTTTAGATTTAACATGACAATGTTATGACAATAACAAAAATATGACCTTACCCTTGCTTGGCCTCTCTCATCTAATGTAGACTCAAATGTTTACATCCAAGCGGTAAAGATTAGAAACCAAAAGTAGCAGCAAAACTTCTACTAAATTATCAGCTGTTCATGGTGCATCATGAATTCCAAAGATTCCAATGTTAAAGTTTCCATAGAAACTGTCTAGAAATGGACTACAAAAGGGAACACATCTGAACAGTAAGTGAATGTGTACCGGTCCTTCAGTTAAGTCAAGGCTGGGGGACGGGGGGGAGTTGATGGCTAGCGGACGTCGCCTTTCAGACAGCGGCCTGTGGCTGGCCGAGCAGAACAGGTCTTTCAGATCCCCCAGCTCACATCTCATTCACCCGAGTCCATGTCTTTCCCAGAATCCCTTGGGGCAGGATGACAAAAAAAAAATAACATTCAGCAATACCTCCTGTACCCAAACGGGTCCAAGAAAGGGTGCCAGAAGACACAGGGGAGCTCTCTCTCAGACACACACACAAACACACACACACACACACACACACACACACACGTTTGAATCAATATCTTTATGGGGACTCTCCATTCATTTTTATGGCTAATACCCTGCCCCAACAATGGCAACCTTAAGCCCTTTAGGCAGACAAGACCTTAGCATTTTAGTTCTTTGACTGCAGTCACAGATTTTTATAAAATTGAGTTCCCCCTTGTGGGGACTGAAAAAGTGGTACCAACAATGTCAAAATTACAGGTTTTTACCACATTGTGAGGACATTTAGTCCCCACAGAGTAATGTATACATGACCTACACATACACACACACACACACACACACACACACACACACGAGCAGACTGACCATGTTCAATAACTGTAACCCTACCTAACCGAGACGAGCCACTAATCAATTATTCATCCCTGTATCCCCGAGCGTAGACACAAACACAAACCCATGGACGTGCGGCGCGCGCGCACACACACACACACACACACAGACTTCAGACCCGGCTCAGTTTCCCAGAATGGCTCATGCTTGCCTTTCCTGAGCTTCATGGGAATTGTTGTGAGAGGAGGGGACAGCTGCAGGCTCCGCCTCTCCTGTCTACCCCCCTGCTGGGGGCAGTGGGCCGCTGGAGCCGCACACACATTTCCCGGCCATTACGAGGAGCCTGTGGGGCCATCGGTGGCAGTAAAAGCCGCAAGGGGGAGGCCTGCCTCCACTCACAAAGGGCCCACAGCCACCCGGAGCGCAGACTGCCTGCTGCGAGCCGCACCCCGTTACTGTACTTCTCTGTTATCAATTAACGTCATTACAGACCAAACGTACCCCCTGTGCATGACAGTACAGGTATGTGATGACTAGTAGGGGGAGGGGGGCGGGATGTGGCCCAGATCCAGTCCTCTGGGCCAAATGGGCTCAAGCGCCGTGATCCAGCAGAACAGAAGGTGGGCGGAGCCTATTCTGTGTTCTCTTAACTGCACGCGTAAAGTTCTTGTTTAGACCCATTTAAAGCAAGAAGCTAGAAGACTTATTTGGGATGAACAGACAGACAGATACACAGGCAGGCAGGCAGGCAGATAGAGATAGACAGGCAGGCAGACAGATAGAGATAGACAGGCAGGCAGGCAGACAGGCAGATAGGCAGATATACATTCATCTGAGCTGAATAAGATCCCCACACAGAGTGGACGAGCCATGGAGGATGGCCGTCATTTCTGAAGAGCTTCTGGTTTAGGGCTCAAGCGGCTTGAGGACAGGTTCTGCGAAGTTCTAGGACCAGTCCGGTCATGGCAAGCAGATCCATCCACAGAAGAAAGTTCCAGTATGGCTGCCGCCATGTGAGAGCAAGGCCATGACTGAGGCACAGGGGTTAGGGGCTACCCAGCCCTGAGATGGGACCCCGGCAGCCCTACACGTCCTCTCATGGCAATTCAGGGCGCCCCCGTGGGCTTTTGGGGGCGGGGGGTGCCAGCCAGGGCGGTCGCCCCTCATTTGGTTCCCGGCGGAAAACCAGTGAAGGGGAACGACTGTTATGATGGATCTGCAGTGTCATGCAACACCGACAAACTGCCTCAGAAAGATCACCTCGTCGCCCGCCTCTGAAACTCACGGCAGCAAGACGGAAAGCGCGCATGTGTGCTCCATGTGTGGATTGTTAGATTCTGCCACATGTCAGAGGGTATCCACCAGCAGCCCAGAGACATGCAGACTGGCCAGACTTGAGATTCCCATTGTAATTGTGTGCTGTGTGTATTTGTAATTACACTGTGGAGAACAGATTTTCTCACAATGTGATAAAAACTGCTAACTTTTTACCTTATGGCGACATTTTCCCAGTCCCCCCAAGGATAGCTTCAGCCAAGTCTTATATTTTGTTTGGTTACGGTTAAGGTTAGGGCTGGGTAGGTAGTAAGGTTGTCACTGCTGAGATTAGGGATGTTCCCTTATAAATGAATGGACTGTACCCACAAAGACATAAATACATGGACTGTGTCCCCTGTCCTGGCTGGGACTGGCTCCAGGCCCCGTTAACCCTGACCAGGATCAATGACTGGATGAAGGACGAGTGCCTTATTATAAAACCAGTTTGAGGTCTGATGATAATCAGAGCGAGGCTGTAGCCGGTCTCACACCCAGGTCCTATCGAGCCCCCCAGCGGGAGCCGTGCCCTGGGGCGCTGCCCCCCCGGCCACTGTCCCCCACGTCCGCATCCAGCACAGAGCGGCACTGCGGTATCCTACATGCCTGCCTTTCAGGTTCCATTCTTACCGACCCAGACAAGGGATCCCTGATCAAAGTGGAACAGGAAAAAAAAATGAAAGATGACATCAAAAGTCAAAGCGCAGGCAGCAGTGGGGGAGGGGGACATTTCGGAAGGCAGAGGCCCCCGCTTGGCAAACAGACACACATGGACTGACCACCCGGGGATACAGTAACTTTTCCAGAGAGGTTATTTCAGAAAAAGGCCCAGGGATGCCAAGGAATGGGTCATCCCAGCTGGGATGAGGAGAGGACTGCAGGGATTTGGGGATTGGGTCACGAATTCATGGGAACAAGCAGAGGATCCGGCCCTCGGCCAATCGTGGCAGCCGTAGCAGGATGCAAACCCCGCCCCATTCCTTTCCATTGCTCCACGGGATGGAGGCCAGAGGGAGTCATAAAGTGGAACTTCTGGTACAATTCAGACTTTCTGCATTGTGCTGTGTGGCATAATAAGCATCTTGAGAGGACTTTGAAGATGTTTGGAAATTTATTAAGACGCACAAACCCCAACAACAGAGTCCTTACTCAGAGAGATGAGGGCCGAGACAGGAAAGGATGGGTGGGCAGTCCAGGCAGGGAAACAAACATTACACAAGGCAGACAAGACAGAGCGAGACCAGACAGGGCAAGACGGAGTGGGACAGGATGGGGCGGGCCGAAGCAGGACAGGATGGGGCGGGACGAGACAGGGGAAGACGGAGGGGGACAGGACGGGGCGGGCCGAAGCAGGATAGGGCGGGGATGAGAGCGGGACTGGCCGAGACGGGGCAGAGAGCAGGACAGTGTGAGAAGAGGAGGAGAACAGGACGGGGCAGGACGAAGCAGGATAGGACAGGGCGAGACGGGGCAAGACAGTGTGGAGAGCAGAACAGGGCAGGATAGGATGGTGGGCAAGATGGGGCAAAACCAGCTGGGACAGGGCGGGCCGAGATCGGGCGTGACAGGGCGGGACAGAGCAGGAGAGGATGGAGCAGGATAGGACAGGGCGGGCCGAGAAAGAGCGGGACGGGGCGGGACGACGCAGGGCGGGACGGAGCAGGATAGGGCGGGACAGAGGGCAGGACAGGGCGGAGAGGAGGACTGCAAGTGGGATGGGGTGGGACCAGCCGAGACAGGGCGGGGCGGGACAGAGGGCGGGACCAGCCGAGACAGAGCGGGACAGGGCGGGGTGGGACAGGGGAAGGGGGGGTAGCTTCGCAGGGTGCAGACTGATTGCTCCTGCAGTGTGGGCTGCAGTATGAGTTTCAGCTACAACTGGGAGGGTTGCGATTTTGTGTACCACATGGACAAGGGCGGGTCCTCAGCAGTCCCCAAAGCTACATGTCCACACAGCGCAAAGTGACCCCATGACTAACAGGGACCTAACCGTTTGGTTTGGGGGAGTGACGACCAGCCATTTTCAGAACCAGGGGCAGTAAGGTCAACAATCTGAAACCAAAAACAGGAAGATGTGCACCTTCTGCGTTATTCACACAACACTGCCAATCTGGACATAAATAATTATGCACAGTAAACAGACAACAGGGCTTGAAGGACATGGAAGAACATGAAGTGGATGAGGGCCGTAAGCAGGGTGTCACTCTTAAAGGTGAGCCCTAACACCACCCCTTATATTCCACAAGAACATTAAGTGGGTGAGGGCTGTATATATGTCATTTAAAGGTGAGCTCTAATACTATCCCTTTAAGATTCCAGAACAAATAAGCACCACCACTGCAAAACGAATGCATGGAACTGCTAATGGAAGCTAATGCTATTCCCAGCAGGGCTTCCAAATAAAGAAATAAATAAACAAAAGAGAAGAGAGTTTCTGTTCAACTCATTAACGGGGAGCAGATTAAGAACAGAGTGGCATTTCTGAAAGCATTACGAATCCGTTAGCAAATCAGGACCAGTGCTGGCTTGCGTCTGATCGTGTCTGGTGCTGAGCGATGGAAGCGAAGAGCCAGGGCCTTCCGGAGAAAGGCTTGAGGTGTCCATCAGATCCCCGCCAATTATCCAAGCGTCCCCAAGTCCCAGAAACCCACAAAGAAAGGCAGGGTATGGCCGATCTGTGGGACAACCGCGCAGCTTCAGAACAGGCCTGGAAACACTCAGGTGCAGTTGGTGTACGTTCCCACCTCCAATGTGGCTTGGGTGCCGAGGAAGAGGAGTGTGCAGCACTGCGTTGGGGTCTGAATTTCACATCCTCCCCATGTGTGCGGTTTGCATGTTTGCCCATATCACCCTCCCCGAATTGTGAAGCTGGGTAAACTTAAATGACCCACTGTGTGAGGCTGTGTGCCCGATGATGGACCCCCCTTAATTCGAGTCCTGTGCTGTCCGGGATAAGCTACAGTCCCCCCCCGCCACCAGCGAAGCGGCTGGGAGATGCACAGATGAGGCAGAACGCCTGACAAGCAATCAAGCGGTAATTAAACGCCAACAGGAGGAGCGAGCTTCCAAACTGGAGGGTCCACAGTACTGGAGAAGGCCTGACGTCAGGCAGCTTCCAGACTGGAGTCTCTGCAGTACTGGCGAAGGCCTGACGTCAGGCAGCTTCCAGACTGGAGGCTCCGCAGTACTGGCGAAGGCCTGACGTCAGGCAGCTTCCAGACTGGAGTCTCTGCAGTACTGGCGAAGGCCTGACGTCAGGCAGCTTCCAGACTGGAGGCTCCGCAGTACTGGCGAAGGCCTGACTTCAGGCAGCTTCCAGACTGGAGGCTCTGCACGTCAGGCAGCTTCCAATCAATGGCTTTATCCATCACTACTGAATTAAACCAAACCCCTTACTGACGGCATTGTGGGTAATCCCTCCCGGGATGGCTTTCGCAGCCTCTCATCCCAAATCAAGGCCAAAAAACTGTTTACAGAAAATATATACCATAATATTTATGGCATGGCCGTAGCAGGAGGCAATTAGCCATGAGTTACAGGCAGGCTGGTTGCCCTGGACTCTGTATTCGGTAACCAGCTATTCATTATAGGACCCCTACAAAACCGTGTGAAAACTTTCAGCTTAGAATCAACAGGTTGGCAATTAGATTACAGAAGCCCTGTGGGGGGGAGGGTCACAAACGTGAAAATGTTGATTAAAGTGTTAAGCTGATACTCGCGTCTCCCCCAGCCGACAGAGGAGTAACGCCGATTTCCTCGGGTGTGGGATCTCTGCAGAAAAGCACTAGCGCATTTCATCACCTCCGAGTTCCCCTCCCGTGATTAGATTGCGGCGAGTCAAAGGCGACCTTAGCTTATTGTACACTAATGCAGTCCTGATGTTTTTTTGGCTAATAACGCAGCACAATCCCATTACATTTTTCGGTGACTGAGCACATTCGCGGCGAGGGTCTCTGCTGGCTGTGCCAGTGTGCATTCACTCCACGGGGCAGCAAAAAAAAAAATAAAAGATTTGTAATGTATGCAAAACGAGCAGGTTGCCAGCTCCACCTACAACGCACGTCGCCTTCCAGGTGCTGGACCCCTCGCTTTCCCGGGGAGCGGAAAGCCTCAAAACAGCTAGAATATTTTTTTGACAACAACCGAAGGCTGAAATGTTTTTTTTTTTTTTCCTGGGAAGAAGGCAGAGATATAGCATGTCCAGTAAATGGACTTGGCGCTTTGATGCATTTCCCTCCGCAGAAGGCCTTGAGCATTTCGCTCTGGCCGGAATAAATGTGAAAAGGGCACCTCCATCCGTTTATCGCTGCCGCTCAGAGCGACACAGCTTGGCCTACAGGGCCGCCCAAGTGAAAACGGTGACAGGCCAGGGGACGCAAAGCACCTAAACCCAGGACCTGAGGGCGAGCAGACGAAGGATAGGCCTTTGACATGTCCTACAGCTAAGCGTATATGGCTGGAGAACCCATGCAGAACCGGACCCCCACTCCCCCACAATAGAATAACATATCAGAAAAAAACGACAGCCCAGTCTGTTTTAGCTACAACCAACTTTCAGGGTCATTTTCACCCCTACCCGCACCCCGAATACATTCCACTAGGGCACAAACTTGCATCAAAACGGTTATGAGCAGTGGTTAGTTTACCATCAAGATAAAAGTGTATGAAAAACAAACAGCTGCGACTATGGGGCAGTTATTACCGGTTTTGACTCGTTGTGAAAGAGAGACCTTCACCTTTACCAAGAAGACATCTGGAGGGAGCACAAACCTCAAGCTGCACCTCCTACAAGGACGGGACACCAAACAAACTCTAGTCCTTCACTTTGCGTCAATGAAAAGCAATACTGTAAGTGAAGCAGTGGGTACCTGCTTATTTAGGCACTAGACACGGAAAGCGATGGCAGCCTGGGGGGGCGGTAGCCGGCCGCCCTCGGCCCCGTGAGGAGCCAGAATACCTTAGCAGAGAGCAGCCGCACTTTTCTGGTCAGCTTCTCCGCTTGGTGCCCAGTCGACAAAGAAGCGGAAATACCAATAAAATGTCACTGGGAACGGCCCGGGCGCGACGTGACGTAGAGGCCGCAGAGCAGAGGAACTGTACCGCAGGAATTCCTGCTGTTCTGATGGGGACAAAACTCCACCGTCACACAGACGTCAAGATCACCCTGTGGGACTCGAGGCGCGGTGGAAATCATAGAACAGGACTGACTTCGAGACCAGTAAATCACCCCCAAACACAAGCACGACACGTCTCGCAGGTCAACTGGGAATAACCGGAAAAGAATCGCAGGCACTGGTCCAGGGTGCAGGACTTCCTTCACGAGGACATTGAGAATATCCGAAGCGAGCGCAGCACACAATATTCCAAGACACTGGGAACATTTCCCCGCTGGGACCAGGAACGTGGGGGTTTGAAGGCCCTTACCCTCTATTAGAGCATCAGCGCATACCCACAGTTTGTCTGTTTCCCAAAGCTGCAGCCTGAAGTACACATCAAACCCACACAGACACACTACTGCTGTCAGAAGCCTCTGCAGGCACATGCTGCCGTTGTGTTGACTCATGACACTAGAAAAGGGTTACAGGGATGAACACAAACACACACACGGGAAAAGGGATACAGGGGTGGACACACACACAAACACATGGGAAAAGGGATACAGGGGTGGACACACACACAAACACATGGGAAAAGGGATACAGGGATGGACACACACCCACGGGAAAAGGGATACAACGATGGACACACACACACACACACACACACACACGGGAAAAGGGATACAGGGATGAACACACAAACACACACACACACACACACACACACACACACACATGGGAAAAGGGATACAGCGATGGGCACACACACACGGGAAAAGAGATAAAGGGATGAACACACACACAGACACATGGGAAAAGGGATACAGGGATGGACACACACACAGACACACACAGACACATGGGAAAAGGGATACAGGGATGGACACACACACAGACACACACACACACAGACACACACACAGACACACACGAGAAAAGGGGTACAGGGATGGACACACACAAACACACACAGACACACGGGAAAAGGGATACAGGGATGAACACACACAAACACACACACACACACACACACGGGAAAAGGGATACAGGGATGAACACACACAAACACACACACACAGGAAAAGGGATACAGGGATGGACACACACACAGACACACACACACACACACACACACAGGAAGAAGGAGAGCCATATATCTTACACAAGGATAAACATTACATGGTAAATATTAACCCAGCTTCATTCATCGTAATTTCACATTGCTTTCCCTACTTTTTCCATATACTTCTTTCCTACAAAATTCATCAAATACACTTCTGGAGATCCATAGACTCAACTTTAAAAAAATTTTAATAAAAAAATACTGCTCCGGGACCCCTAACACATTTACTCCAGTGAGATGGCACACTTAATCCAGTGAGATGGCACCTCAGGCTGACTGAAGTTCCTTTACCGGATCATGGGACAGGAATACTGCATGCTGCCCGCATATTCGCTTGTACATCTCGGTGTGTGATGCTAAGGACATGACTGACTACAAACATAAAAACCCAGCAGCTACCCACAAATAGAGCTCATACCCCAAACCATGTGCAGATCTTACGTCAACAATCTTTCAAACTCTTCACAAATGATTTCCTGACACTATTCTTTCCTGAGTTAAAGGCGTCCTCCCTCCTGCATGCCACTGTACACAGCAGTCCTGTCTGGCCCTTTGTCTGTGGCAGTCTGCTGCCAGTCAGAGTCTGGGGACCTTTAAGGGACCCGTCTGGACAACTGGGGAACTTAGGGAGACCGTGCAGACAACTGGGGACCCGTACAGACTGGGGACCTTAGGGATGACTCAGCCCAGGGGACAAGCAGATGCCTCAGGAGAAGAGGCTACAAAAAATAAATGAAAGCTAAACTTAAGCATTTAGCCTGCCCGATGTAACACAGACATTTAAATACATCTTGGGCTGCCATCCTGGGTAAAAGGTGGGAAGAAATTTAAGCTGAAATATTTCAAAGTTTAGTGAAACTGTTTAGACATTTTTCTTGGCCGTGATTTAGTGAGTAGTAGAGACAGGGGTCAGACCTCAGCCCAATCTCACACCACACCCACAGCTGGGTAGGAGTGACCAAGACAGACTGGGATGGTCCCTCCCCCTCTTGCTACATGCCTCAAGCCTGCCTTCATACTCTGGCACCTCCCACCATGCCGAACACCCTCGCAGCTCTCTCTTTATAGAAAGGTGCCGTTTCAGGGAACAAGCCTTCAGGCATGGAGCAGACCCCCCGACCCCATACCATTAACACACAATGGCCGTAACAAAAAGACAATCACACACTCTGAACACTGTCCTAAAACACTGCTTAACTGCTCTGCCTAGTGACTCACCTCTCTGGCGACTCAGAAAGGTTTTAGTTCAGACTGCAGTACAACTAAGCAGACGGCACGGCTTTCTCCGTTTAGTGCCGAGAGGATTGCCGCAGAGATGGGCTGGGATGTTTCCCCGAGGCAGCCGGAGCACTGGTGTGTGTGTGTCTGTGTATCTGTGTGTGTGTGTGTGTGTGTGTGTCTGTCTCACATCACAGTCCACAGTCCTTAACCTCTGACCAGGTCTGTGGCGACAGGCCTCCATATTTCCTACATCTTGCCTACATATCTCACAGGGTGAATCAATAGCAGGCTGTTTAATCTATTCAATCTATGAGCTCAAGGACTATAGCGGTGTTGTGCTGCAAGAAAAAAAAACTGCAAGATGTAAACTGGCCCGTTTATTTCCCATTCAGCACTGATGCATTTTTTAACACTTCGCAGATCACCTAAACAAAGTGACCTGCTGGCAGGTTATAGTTTGGCAGGGAGCGAAGTGCAATTGTCGGCTACCTAATGACAGGGACTGGGAGGCACAAGTTTTGGGGGGATCTTTGGCGCGTGGCTCCTGTGGGGCACAGGCGCGCCCCGATCATGATTTCAGGGCAAAAATAAAACATGGGGGGGTCTATGTGAGCACTGCAAGGTCCACAACCAGAAAGTGAGAGGAAATATTACAGCTTTTGGGAAGGGAAGGGAAGGGACGGGCAGCCTGCCACGGGCTCGCCGGCAGCAGCCTTACCTCTTCACCCGGATGATCTGGTCCCTCATGGGCTTGATGTCCTGGAAGCTCTGCTGGTTCACCAGGCTGTAGACCAGGATGAAGCCCTGGCCGTTCTTGATGT
>JAODKM010000034.1:21705873-21716592 GCA_026780845.1 Petrocephalus sullivani
GGAAGGGGGCGGGGGAAGGGAGGAACTCAACGGGAGGGGAACCAGGGGAGGGGAAAAGAAAGGGAAGGGGGGAAGGGGGGGGGGGGGGGGGCACCAGGGGGGGGGGGGGGGGGGGTGTACCTGTGGGGAAGAAGGTGGCAGGCTGTTGGAGCTGTGCGCTGGCCAGGGCCTGCTGGTAGTGCAAAACGCTGGGGCTAAAGAGCGCGCTGGCACCGTTGCTCTTCTCCAGGGCGGGCCGCTTGGGGAGGGGCTGCAGCACACCGTGCGGGAAGGCCTGCGGGACAGGGGCACAGGGTCAAAGGCACTGCTGTCGAGGGTCAGCACTATGGCGCCCCCTACATGCCGTCTGTCTTTCCACATGGATACATTCGTTATGAAAATGCCACAATGATGTACTCCATGTTAAATTAACCACAGGGACGATGAAGAACTGCACGATAAACATCTATCAAAGCATTAAGCTATAAGGTAGCAATTAAAACATTCATTTATCTAAACACATACAATTTAAATTTAAATATGATCATAAATATAAGACGGCTGGCATTGTTACATTTACTTTTACTTTTAATAATCCACTACAAAAATTATACTTGGAATATTTTTGAGTTTTAATAATTAATATTCTGTGATGGCAATGATTCTGTAAACAAATACTGGATGAACCCTACTGATTTTAAAATAAAAGCCAAATCAAATTCTGTGAGTTGCTACAGTACATTAAAAAGCTACATGCAAAGCAAAAGGTGAAAGGTCAAAGTACCAGATCTACAGTTGCCTCGAGGGGTCGCTTCATTGCTTTGGCAGTCGACTGAGTCTTTAAATAGCAGGCAGCGAGCACATGATGGCAGTGGGCCAATGGGATTCAAGCGTATTAACATACAGGTAACAGCAAGCAGAGGTGCATCATGGGGACAGCATTGCATTGTGGATAGGTGAGAAGGAAAAAAACAAAAAAAAACAAAATAATCTGAATGCAGTATACCACATACAAAACAATAGGCATGCACATAAACAAAAAACTTACAAAGGAATATATTGCTAAGTTCTGAATTAGTACGGAAGCAAAAAGCAACTACTTTACTTTAGTTAAAAGCGTAAGAAATGTCAGAATCGTAATACAGAAAGGAATTGCGATTGCAGTTTTATGCTAGCTATGCTTTCATCCTCTTCTAATAGATCAAACATACTAGTGAATAAAACAGCAATTTCCTTTACCCCTAAGTGAGTTATCAACCAGAACTGTTCCACAGTACATTAAATATAACACATTTATCATGATACTATAAACAAATACAGTATTCATTTCAAACTATTCATGAGTATTCATTTTCAGTCCAAACAGTAGAATATCTCGGGCACATAAAACATAAAAGTACTTATTTACACTTTGGTATTGTGTAACATTCAGAGTTAGACGGCCCTTGAGCTGCAAAGGCACATTTAGTACCAACCACAGTAGTTCTGAACAATAAGAGGCAGCCTCACTTGCAAATAGCCATATAGCTCAGACTCCGCCATTAGCATTCTTTTGTGATCAGTGTGGTAATATGAAGAGCCAGAAGGACATAATTCCACACTAGGTGACATTAGAATTACGTAAGCTGAAGAGAAACGTTGCGCATTGGATAACCGTGAGCATGCTGAAGGGCCTTCCGTCAAATCAATGGCCAGTTGTGTTTATTCACTGGAAAATAGTTTGGCATTGTCTATTTATATTCACTGCAAGGCAAACGAATACACTTAAAGCAGCGCTGCTCCATATGCGGGACGATGAAGGACGTGTTCCACATCCATTCGTTACAGGGTGGGTACCTCGCGCTTATCTCTGACGCAGTCACATACCAGAGCTGTAGCTCCACTGCCCATTTCACACGGACAAACTGGTTAAGCTGGTGGCCAGGGGGTCACTTCTTAGAGAATGTGGAGCTCTGTTAATTTACCTCTTCGTATGCACTTAGTTTTTTACTTGTTTCTTATGTGGACGTTTTTTTTAGGCCTAAGGAAGCACATTTAACAGATTTTTCTTTTCCTATTTTTTATCAAAGTACTATTAAAGGAAATAGAAAGGCTAGTCTGATGTAAGGGGCTTTCTGTTACTGACGCTAACACTATTACAGCTAGCTGAGCAGACCCGTGGAGTACAGGTACAACATCAAAATAAGATGAACAATACCAATGGGATGCAAGCAGGCTGTGGGAAACACGTGTAACATTAACTGGCAAGCATAATTGTAAAAAATAATATTAAGACATAAAGAATGACAGAAAAACACCATGGCACAGATATTCTTCAGGAGAGAGGCCATGCAAAAGCAGTTCTCTTATAAAACAGAAATGAAGATCGGAGGGAAAGACTCAGCGAAGCGTGGGCAGAATCCCAAGCTGGAAATCGCCGGTTAATCTAAAGTAATGAGATGCATTTGATTTGTGGGGGCAGCGCTAGGGGGGCTCGAGGATGCCGGGGCGAGCGGAGACCGTGGCGGGCGAGGGGCCAAGGCGGAGCGCAGGAGGGGAAGGCCAACGCGGCCAGACCGGAGCGCGGAGTGCAGGGGCGACTCAGGATGCCACTGGCAGCTTGCGGAATCTCGTAAGGATCTGGAAATAGCGCTAGGGGCAGGACCTCGGCAGCTCTGCTCTTCGCCGGGCTGGCGGAGGTGTCACTTGAAACGTGGGCGTTCTGCAGCGTCTCATTCAGATGGGAGGCTTTTAACGGACTGCATGGGGGGGGGGGGATTCCTTCTGGCTACAGTGAAAAATATGCCCTGTGCTGCATGATTTACATGGAGTTAGAACATGGTATACCTCAGAGGAGAGGCTCACGCTCTACATGGAAAGATCATTTCTCAGAGAGAGACGGATAACACAGATTCATAACGCAGTCTGAGGTACTGGTGATGAATAAAAAAGGCGGCCGGTGTGAAGAATTAGTGATGTCCAGTCACCTTCATTACACAGGCACACCCTGTCGGTCAGTGCTACTAGGAATATGGAGGGACTCCGATACTGATGGTGTCTGTCCTCAAACAAACAGCAGAGGGTAGACACCCCTGCGCGATCCACTGGGAAGGAGGCGCAGGTCCCGCGCCACAAAATAATGCTTTCGTTGTTTCTTGTGCAATGGCACAGCAGCCCTGAAGTTACCCTGATAATGTGAGGCAGGACAGTGTGAGGCAGGGTAGTATAGGGCAGAGAAGTGGAGGCAGCGTGAGCAAGGCAGTGGTGGCAGTGTGGGGCAGGGCAGCGTGGGGTAGGGCAGTCTGAGGCAGGGCAGTGTGAGGCAGGGCAGTGTGGGGCAGGGCAGTCTGAGGCAGGGCAGTCTGAGGCAGGGCAGCGTGAGGTAGGGCAGTCTGAGGCAGGGCAGCGTGAGGCAGGGCAGTGTGGGGCAGGGCAGTGTGAGGCAGAGCAGCGTGAGGCAGAGCAGCGTGAGGCAGCGTGAGGCAGGGCAGCGTGGGGTGATGCAGTGTGAGGCAGGGCAGCGTGGGGTAGGGCAGCGTGGGATAGGGCAGTCTGAGGCAGGGCAGCGTGGGGCAGGGCAGCGTGAGGCAGTGCAGGGTGAGGCAGCGTGAGGCAGGGCAGCGTGGGGTAGGACTGCCTGGGCAGGGCAGCGTGGGGTAGGACTGCCTGAGGCAGGGCAGCGTGGGGTAGGACTGCCTGAGGCAGGGCAGCGTGAGGCAGTGCAGGGTGATGCAGCGTAAGGCAGGGCAGCGTGGGGCAGGGCAGCATGGGGTAGGGCTGTCTGAGGCAGGGCAGCGTGGGGTAGGACTGCCTGAGGCAGGGCAGCGTGGGGTGATGCAGTGTGAGGCAAGGCAGTGTGAGGCAGGGCAGTGTGGGGCAGGGCAGCGTGGGGTAGGGCAGTGTGAGGCAGAGCAGCGTGAGGCAGTGCAGGGTGATGCAGTGTGAGGCAGGGCAGCGTGGGGTGATGCAGTGTGAGGCAGGGCAGCGTGGGGCAGGGCAGTGTGAGGCAGGGCAGCGTGAGGCAGGGCAGCGTGGGGTAGGACTGTCTGAGGCAGGGCAGCGTGGGGTGATGCAGTGTGAGGCAGGGCAGCGTGGGGTAGGGCAGTGTGAGGCAGGGCAGCGTGAGGCAGAGCAGCGTGAGGCAGTGCAGGGTGATGCAGCGTGAGGCAGGGCAGCGTGGGGTAGGGCAGTGTGAGGGAGGACAGGGTTGAGCACAGCAGTATGAGGCAGTGTGGGGCAGGGTGGGGCATAGGTCTGGGCAGGAAGCCATGCTGTAAGCCAATGAGGACTATGCTCTGACATGCAGAGGCCTCACAATCTGAAAGGATGTCACAAAGAAAAATGAAGCTGGATGCCCGGTCTCTTGAATAAAGATGGAAAATCATATGAAAAAATTGGTAAAGTCCACTGTCAAGACAAACTTGAGTTTGTATTCACCATCCACAAGCCCGAAATGCTCACTAACGAGCTACAATGAATCCAAAGCTGTTCTTTTAGTTTGGCTTGAAAAGTACATTTTCAGTATATTTTAATTCAATTTAAAATTGATCTGTTTGCCAGTTTTATGTAACTAGGGACAGATTTTAGGACTTTCTGGACTGTAACAATGTATTTTATTGTTCTTACAGAAGAGCTGAGACGTCTTTGTAAGCCGTGTATCTCACAGCTCCTGCTCACGGCCTGCTTACATCTGCAGGCTGTGCTCTACATTCAGTCAGTCACCATGATTCCATTACTGAATGGTGTCCAAAACAGTGCTCCACATTGTACCTAGTAATTAACCAGTTTAACCATTTAACATCAATGACCATTTGATGTACAATACTTCCAAATTCATATATTAGAATTTTTATCATTTGAATTATTTAGATGATACATCATAAGAAATCCTTCTAAAGGTTAATGACTATTCCTTAAATTAGTCTAAATTTAATGAGTCACGCTAAAAAAGGTCTTAATATATTTATGTATATAATTTATAAATTATTCATATCTCTTTTGTGAACAGAGAAATTCAATTTAATAAATTTAAATTTCTTTTAAATTTCTAGTCACCTATTAATTGACAAAATGGTAGAGCTGCAAGAATGTGCCAAGACCAAACTATTTTCCATGTGTGCTTTTTGTGAATGCTGGGGGCATGTCACTGTGGCCCCTCATTTAGAGCCTATGGCTTTGTGTCAGAGAGATAGTCCCTCCCTTCAATATTCCACCGGGCTGCGGTCTAGACCAAGTGGGTGCAGTCTCAGACCTCCAGGGACCGAGGTCTTGAAAGCAGCCTACCGCTTTCATTCAGTGACTCTCTGACTGACAGGGCAACAAACCAGTCCGGCAATTAAAAGCTGAGCCGTATCTAAAGCCAGCAAGGCCCTGGGCCCCAGAGAGCTGCACCTGTCCGGCTCAGGTCGGAGTCTGGAGCATCGGGAGTAACACAGGGTGTCTACGGGGGTGTGGTGTGGGGGCAGGGGGAGGAGCCGGCCCGGGGGACTCACCATGGCTGCGGCGGCCGCCTGAGCGGCCACAGCAGTCTGACTGGCCTGGTGCTGCGCGGCCTTGATCTTGGCCTGCAGGTGTGCCGGCGGGTGGAAGTACTTGCACTTCTCGCGGGAGCAGCGGCTCTTGATGTAGTCCATGCAGACGGTGACGGTATTGTCGCTCGTGTCGATCATAGGGCTGTCGCTGGGGTGCGCGAAGCGGCAGTCCGTCTCACCCCGCGCACAGTTACCCCGCTGGAACTCGCGGCACACCTGCACACACAGACAGACAGACAGACAGACAGACACAGAGGAACAGATATAAGGCCCAAATTGTAAGGTCAGCTACATCCAATGCCCGCTGAAGCTAGGAATAATATTCTATATTATGAGAATAACAGCATAACTGAAATGCAAGATCTCTCGTCTGGCAGAAAGGGCAAGGTGAAAACCGTGGAGTAGCCCTAAGGGTGGCAGGAGAGGCTACAATCTACACCCATTCGAGAAAAACCTTCCTGTTGAAAAGCAGACCAGATGGATCCATATATTGCTTCTGTTTTAATGTTGATGGAAAATAGACCAGGGAAGGACCAAATCGTCTTTATGACTCCCTTAAAATAGAGATATCACTCATTACACACTTCCTGACAGGCTTACAGGGCACTTGGTGGATTCTTTTCAAAGGCTTTTCTCTGGCACTTGCACACAGACACACACACACTCTAAGATATCAGGCTGCAAATGCACTTTGGAGCGGTGAGGGCCTAATTGAGCCGAGATGCTGAACGGCCTGTATCGATCCCGAATTGACTGCTCCACTTAACGAGACAGGGCAAGCTTTTTCGGGACACTGGGTCTGATAACGTCACCCGACGCAGAGCGACTACTGATGTGGCCCAGTGAAGCACCTCTGTCCCAGACTATTAGATCAGAGCTGGACCTGAGCATCAGCGGTGGCCCAAGGGGGGACTCATAAGCAGTAGAGCCATGTCTGGGAGCTGGGGAATGAACCCTCTGCTTATCACAGCTCTGTAATAACAGGCTCACCGCTGGACATCATAGGGTGAGATCAGGCGGACGCATAAGCATATAGATCAGCATATACACATTTACATTTATGCAGCTGATAGTTTCGATCTGAGGATCACAGCGCAAGAGTCAGCCTGCTCCCGGGAGGACACTGGGATAAGGGCTTTGCTCAATGGCAGAAGGATGATATAATTACTCTGCCAGCCACCACGACTTCCCAAATATACACACTGCCCTGCCACATAGATACAGAGCATACACTCGACCCTGCCACATAGATATAGAGCAGCGTTTCTCAAACCAGTCCTCAGGGACCCCCAGACGTTCCAAGTTTTTGCTCTCCCCCAGCTCACAAGGAATTAGGAGGGTGCAAAAATGTGGACCATCTGGGGATCCCAGAGGACTGGTTTGAGAAACACTGATATAGAGCATACACTTTACCCTGTCACATAGATTTAGAGCATACACACCACTCTACCATACAGATAGATATAAAGCATACAGAACATACAGAATGCATATAAAGCCTGTATGTAGAGTTTGTTAATCTTGGTGCACGACTGATCGTAATCAGAGTGCCTGGGTAAGACCTTAATAACTGAGCACGAGAGTGGTAGATTTCAAGGTGACGGCCCTGCCCCCCAATAGCACTGTAGAGCTGCAGGGGTACCTCCAGCTTATCGGTGCGCAGGAGCTTCTGGGTGGAGGAGGAGCCCTGCACTGTGACGGGGGGGCTGCCGGGCACGATGACCGGGGTGCTGGGCAGCATCTCCGTGGGAACCAGGCCCATCCCATGGCTGACGGGGCTCAAGTAGGGGGTGTAGCTGATTCCGGGGCTCGTCCCTAGACCTTGGCTTACTGGAAATGTAGGCTAGGGGGCAAAAAGAACAAGCATATCATTAGCAGTGTTGGGGAGTAACGAGTTACATGTAACGGCGTTACGTAATTTAATTACAAAAAAATTTAACTAGAGAAAAAGGTGTAATTAAATTTACTTATGGAAATATGCATGATTACAAGTTTAGTTACATCTTAATATTGTATACAAAACCTTGCTGATATGTTTATTAATAGTATTTTTATTGCTTTGCACGTTATTCTTATGCAAAACATCCTCCTTTGCTATTTCCCACAGCTGAAGGTATGATACTATTCTGACGCTTCTGATTGGTTATCGCGCCGCGTCTACATTTGCAGGGCCACTTCTGCTAAATAACTTGCCTGAGCGGTCTGAGTTTCTGTTGTAGGCAATGTCAGACAAAGAAAGAAAGGCATTCCATTGCTGGAAATATTAAAAAAAAAAACATTACCAATATGTATCAGAAAAAGACACAAATTTAACTGTAACGTAAAGTAATGTAATGTAATGTAATGCTTGTTTGCTGGCTGTTAATATGTTGTTGACAACAAAACAATCTATGTCCATAGGAAATCAGTAGCCATAGGAAACGGTAACCATAGGTAACATCTAGAGGTAAGTGCAGCTGCAAATAGTCACATTAAACAAAGCAGGGACGACATGCCAAACCACGCTTCTAAAGTGTAACGCCCGGTGCACACTGTGCTTATAGGATTATTAACAATCACACTGTCACGGATCTAATAATCTTGGGTATGACAACTCAATCATAAGCTACGACGCGCAGGAGAACACCACGAAATGTAAACACTGACAGCATGTGTAAATACCACAATGAATCCCAAAGTGTGTACCGTGCTTTAAAGCCACACTTGCGCTTCTGATCCCGTTGACAAAAAATGTGCCGTCCTCCTTCTATATGCTAAGGATATCATATTATATATAGGTTATTATATTATCTTTATTAATTAATTTATTAATATTAATTATATTTTTATTATAATGTTAATTCATGTATTGAAAGGAGTTTGGCTTTAGTTTGACATTAGTCACTGTTTAGTACTGCTATAAGGTAAACACTGCCAGGTTACAAAATTTCAAAATGGTCAACGGTTGAGAATATTCATTCATAATTCAGAAAAGTAATCACAAAGTAATCAAATGTAATTACAGGGTAATCTGCAGGTATCAGTTATTTTTTTCCAATGCCTTTTAGTGCCATTTTTAATGCCTTTTCAAAACTCTTTAAGACCTCTGCGTTATTTAAAGCTCTAGTTAGTGACATCACCTAGACCAATTCTCAAACTTCTTTGTCCTGGGGCCCAGTTATGTCAGGCTTTGGGGCTGCAAGGCCCTGCACAGGCCTATGCCCATAACGACAACCCATCTGTGACAGCCCCAACCCACTGTATACCTCGCACATCTACGCATATGCAGCATTACACTTTACGGCACATTTTACGACGCTGCAATCGCCACCAGCTCATAAAAGGATATTCAGCCAGGTACTCCGATTTTCGATTCTTTGTGTTCTCTGTCTGCCTAATAAACGTTCTGCAAAGCCACTGCACTTGTGTCTGAGTGTGTTTATGGGTCTCGTTAGATACCCCAGTTACTGTGAGGTGACTGTATATGTTACTGACGGTGGCCGCTATTATGCTGCAGCAATGCGAGTAGATTATGCCAATAGGACAAAGCAATTTACAATGATGGAAATATAAACTAACATTTAAAATTTGTGATATTTAGGTAATAGTGTTGATCCATCCATACAACCATTTTCTGTAACCGCTTATCCTATTCAGGGTTGCAGGGGGTCCAGAGCCGATCCCAGAGCTACCTATCGATACACGCTCCTAAGCGAAATGCAGTAAACATTTCGCACATACGTAACCCTACCCATCAATCTGCGCTACTTTAGGAAAAATCGTTGGCTGATGTGACTCTTTGCACATGAGCATCACTCCATTCGCATCATACATCACCGAATGAGTGTCTGCGCATGCGCAGTATTCTATTCGCCTCATACGTTGCTGTATGAGTGTCTGCGCATGCGCAGTATCCTATTCGCCTCATACGTTGCTGTATGAGTGTCTGCGCATGCGCAGTATTCTATTCGCCTCATACGTTGCTGTATGAGTGTCTGCGCATGCGCAGTATTCTATTTGCCTCATACGTTGCTTCTGTTTCTGTTTTACGTGGATACCCCAAATTAGTTACATTACTTTCATATAGTAATTAAAATAGTTACATTACTATTACATTTTAAATAGGGTAACTTGTAATTGTAACGAATTACATTTCCAAAGTAATATTCCCATTACTGGTCATTAGAGTGTAACCCTTAAAAAGGAATTATCTTTTTTTCATATGCAGTCCAGACATTCTTTTGAGAACGCAGATAAATATCGGGTGACCGTGTGCCCTGCAGTAACTAAGAACGGCTGTCCCCCGCTGCACTGCGGATCAGGGTGCCTGGGGGGGGGCTTCCCTCAGCTAATACTGTGACTGTTTTCAAACAGTGATACTCTGTTGCACAGCACGGTTTGAGCAGCTGCTCGTGTGAAGTCCATGCGAGCTGCAGGCTAGGTGGCGCACACACCCATGTGCCATGACCCCCTTGCTCCGACACACGGCCCCCCTGGTCCCACCAATCGACCCCCTGGTCCTGCCAATCGGCCCCCACCCCCACCAATCGCCCCCCTGGCCCCGCTAATTGGCCTCACAACCCCACCAATTGGTCCCTGTGTGGCTCTACCCACAGTCAGCTGCTGCTTTGGGGGGAACGTGGGGGTGGGGGTCTGAAATATTCATGAAAGGGACAGTGCCCAGCCCCATGCACACTCCTTCCAGAAATGGGGGGGGGGAGCTGAGGAGGAAATGCCATTTGAAGGCCAGCTGGTGAGTGGGGCCCACAGGGGGCAGAGTCAGCGCATGTGTGTGTGCTCGCTTGTGTGGTCGATGTCCCCAGTTAGCCTCCCCCGGGAACACACACGTGTAATATGAGCCATCAGTACTGCCATGCTGCCCTGGGGGGGTGGGGGGGAATGGGGCGTGCCAGACTCACCATGGGCTGCATGGTTGTGCCTGGGATCATGAACTGCATCTGCTGGGCCAGCATGGCCGCTGCAGTCTTCTGCTGGATGAGGTTGTTCCGTCCGTTTATCTCTAGCTGGGTCTTCAGGTGTGCTGGTGGGTGAAGGTACTTGCAGTTCTCTCTCGTGCATCGGCCCTGTGACCAAAGAGAGAAAAACAGAAGAGGGACATCAATGAAGAGGGAAGGGCCTTACTGCCTCAGTCCTGCTGGGGGGGGGGGGGGGGGTGAGGGGGACACCCGCAGACCAGAGACAGATCGCGTGAAAAAATAATCTGCCTTGCCTCTATAGGGGCAGTCCAGAT
>JAODKM010000034.1:21735200-21762714 GCA_026780845.1 Petrocephalus sullivani
CAGAACAACCAAATCCCAAAAACAAAAAAATAAAAATAAAATAAAAAATACACAAGCCTGCAAAATGTGATGTGTGATGCAGGCAGAGAGGCCTATTAATGTATACTGCGTAGCCCCCCAGTAACTGCATCATATTGTAAAAGGGCTTACGATATCCGCATTTACTGAGAAAAACTGAACTGGATTCCTGCAACCTTAGCGTATTACATATGGGCACTTGCTGGTTCCTCCACTTACAACAACTTGTTTTTGCCATTGGGTGATATCCAGGTAAGATTTAAACTGGGAAAACTGCAGCACATTCATTACAATTAACCTGTTAATCTATAGCTGCATTTAGCTGAACACAGCAGTTATTAACAGTCAGCCACCAGCTCCGATAATAATAATTCCTTATTCTACATGCTGTACCTTATTCATAAATCACTTTTTCATGATTTTTTTGGCATTTGCACCATTAGACTCCCTTTCCTAGGCCTTAAGCATGAGCGACTTGTTCATTAACTGCAGTCATCTGATGTATCTTAACAAATATTTCAAGGGAATGCCACAGAGAGACACTGCAGCATAAAAATCAAACTGCCCCGCCCCCCCCCAGCGGGAGTGAATCCTGACCTTGAGAGGTATGGGGTGCCTGTAGATGTGGACGATGTAGTCTGGGCACAGGCTGCTGGCATGAGCTCACACTGACTCACTCACACACACACACACACATTTGTATTCCTATCTTTGCGGGGACTTCCATTCTTTTCTATTGGAAAATCCATAATCCAATGTCAATCTTGACAATCTTAACCATGACAATCTTAACCCTGACCCAGCCGTAACCTTAACTATAAGTAACAAAACGCAGCACTTTCTGCATTTTTACTTTTTTGATTGCACTCACAGATTTTTATAAAATGAAGTCTAGTGAGGCCTGAAAAAAGACCTACTCACACCTACTCTACTAGCTACTCACGTTTTTTTTGAGGATTTGCTACACTTGTGAGGCCCTTCGATCCACACAAGTATAGCAAAACCTGTAAAAAACACACACACACAAAGTCAGAAACTACAGGCATATAGAATGCAAGCCACATACGTTCTGATGTTGGAAATTAACTCAAAAAGTCAGGATAGTCTGCATACGTCATAAAATGAAACAAATGAAGCTCCATAAAAAGCGCACACTGAACCGGCTTTTGTGGTTGAATATTTTCAGCTGGCACCTCTGTTTCTTTTAGAATGCTACGATCTTTGGAAAGAATGACAAGCAGACTTCCTCGGCCTAGTCCTGTTTAATCTATAAGAGTTAAGTGAAAACAATCTAACTCTCACTTTTGGAAAAAGAACACAAAACAAAGGCCACTATTTGTTACTTTTGCCAACACTCAGCCTAGTTCAGAGAACAATCTCCAGTTAATCAAACATCTGTGTTGGATTCAGGCCTTAAGACAATGTAGCACAAATAATAATTAAGAACAAAAATAAATAAACAAGCTTAGCTAGGAAAGAGTTTGTGGTGCCGCTTACCTTTAGCGAGTCGAAGCAGGCGATAACTCTTCCATTTTCCACCTGGCAGCTCTTGGGTGGGTGTGCAAATTTGCATTCCTCGTCACTACGTGAACAGGTTCCCCTCTGAAACTGCCGGCACACTTCCAGTGTCAGCCATTTTGTGTCTCTTATTGAAGTAATGTTTAAAGCCATATCAAAAATGTTCAGGGGGGCTATGGAGGTTTGGGGAAAACAGAGAGAGAGAGAGAAAGAGAAAGAGAGAGAGAGAGAGACAGAGAGAATTTCTATTGGTTTAAAAGGTGTATTTAAAAGCAATACGCATGTGGGTGGAAGGTGGAGTGTTTTGAAATTCTGGACCTGGCCACCCGCTTGTTCACAGCACTAAAAAATAGAAAAAAAAAAAAAAGAAAAAAAAAATTCAGATCACAGACAGTGGACCGACAAGCCCACAAGGCATCGGCATGAGGGGGCGGAGAGAGCTATCTATTAGTGAAAAGCTACTCATCAATCAGTGTGTCCCACAGGCAGGCCCCTGGCCGGGTAAAAGGACATGCTCAGTGACGCACTAGACTGACCGACCGTCCGGGAGCCTCCGTCCTTCTGCCGACGGGCTACTGCTATTTCGGGGCTATGGCACTCCTTGATAGAATATTAATTGCAGACAGGCTGCTTGCTGGTATTGATTAAAGCGCTCCAGGGGAGTCTCCCCCTCCTCTTGTGCTTTGGCGGGGTTTCCCGGTCCGCAATGCGAGCCGCCTGAAGGAGAGCGTCTCTGTTGCAGGGAGCCGGCAGGGCGTCGCAGCTGAGGTATCGTCCGGCGCGGCTCAGCCTAGGGTCCCTTCCGCAGGGGTAGCGGCTTCAAGCAGGACGTGGTTTGATAAGGCACTTTCTGTCCACGATCTGTCAGGGATAAAGACAATAGGAGGGAAGTGGATCATAAGGCTGGCCTCCCAACATCAGACAATGGTCTTGCACATAAACCCACATGTTTACAAAATGACAAAATGGTTCATTATAGTTATTTGCACTGAAAAACAATAGCTGAAATGTGCCCGACTTTCTTTTTCCATGCATAAAAGAAAAAGACTGGGCTTACTAAGCCTGACCCCATGATGAACAGATGTCAATGTACTTCGGACAGTAACCAAATAAAACAGTAATTATAAAAAGCAATTTTATTTTCATAACAATGTCTAAAGCTGTTTAAATACTAGACTTAAAACAAGTGGTATGAAATCTTGCCATTACCAACCACTGTGACTAATATTAATCAGTAATAAATTCAAAATTCACTCAGCCCCAGAGCTAGCTCTTAAGTTAAAAATGTTTTATTCCTGTTTTATTAGACTACTCCTTTTTTTACCCCTTTAAACCCTCAACAAGAAGCCGTTTGGAAATTGTACTCCTCCAATAAATATGAGCCTTTTCAATCACCATGTGTCTGGAAGCCAGACATGTTTTAGAGGCTGGTCAGCTGCCAGGGGGTTGACACGAATACTTCACAGGCACTAATCGTGACTTTGTTCAATTGTGCTCAAAGTGCAACCCTCCAGCAGGCTGAAAGAAAGGAGAGGACAGCACTAGCACTGCACAATAAGGCTGCATAATGCAGTAAGCCAGCAGAGGATAACCGCGCCGTTCACTTCCCCGCCCAGTTTGCGCTTGACGCGAGCACCATCCAGTCGAAACACTTATTGCAGCAATTTTCTGGGCAGACACCCAGAAAGCTGGAAAGAGGCCGAAGAGAGGCACGTCTCTGCTTTCATCGCAAATCTGACAGGGCCCAAACAGGCCAAACTTCAAGTAAGTCACTTCAGAAACGCTACAGTACCGCGTGCGGCTTCGGCCTGAACCAACAGGAAGAAATATCAGTTTTAACCCTTCAGGTACATTTGCATCATTCAAAACAAGTGTCCATTTCCACATCGGCCACGTGTGAAGAAGGCGTCACAGAACTTTAGCCTGCATCAGCGCACAGGAGCCTCTGGACGCCTTCCACAGAACCTAGCGACTCCCAACAGCTTGGCGTCCTTTCTGGGAACATCTGGAAACGTTCATACGCGCAAAACGGGAAGACGGGAGAGGAAAAGGGGGAGACGGGCACTGTGAGCTGACAGAGTAGGGATTCAGATCACATGGCGAATAGCAGAGTCCATTCACCACACGCGGTACACAACAAGGAAGCCACAAGCTAAAACTTCTGTGCTCATATTCAGTGACGAGGCTCAGAATGCTGTAGCTACACGGCAGTGCATGTCCAGACTTGAATCTTTAAAGAAAGTCAAAGTAATGACTAATTGTTATACAACTCTGCCTTTACAGAGTCTCCCAAGCACTGCGGCAAACATAGAAACCTGCACCCTGCTTTTCTTTTATTCTTTACTTATTCAGACTTTACACTATGGGCTGAAGGTAGCCAAATGAACAATATAAAACAAGAATAAACATTAAATAACTTTTTTCCTAAGGCAGCTACTTGAATTTTTGAGAGCCAACAGTAGTACACTGGGAATGCTACACCCCACAGTATAAACCGCTTGGCATATAATTTTTTTAAACCCCTAACCTTAACCATAAGTAACCAAACAAAATACAAGACTTTTGGCATTTTTAGTTTTTTGAGGCATTCAAAGATTTTCTATAAAATTGAGGTTATCCTTGCGGGGACAAAAAAAAAAATGCCAAAAAAGTCAAATTTGGTCCCCACAATGTAATAATTACACAGACACAGCACACACATGCACGGACGCACAGGCACATGAGCATTAAATCAGATTTCCAACTTCCAAAAGTTCACTTTCTGGAAGCTCGACTGTGATGTTCTGCCACATTATATTTAAAGTCACATATAAAGCCTTTTCAACTGACCAGTAACTGAACAAAAAGCTACCAAACCATATTCCAACAGAGCATATCAGGGATCAGACACAGTGAGCACATCATAATCTGTGGTCTGTATACCTATTAAGTCTCCCCATTCCTATAACTGTCACAATCACAATATAATTCTATCTTGTCAAAAAATAAAAAGGAGAGGTGTTCTCCGTGGGATTCTGTGCTTCAGAGAACCATTTAATGTCATGTAAAAACAGACATTTTGTTAAACAAATGGATCTCTTGGGTATTTCTTAAATACAACAGCAGTATCATGCAGCTCAATTCAGGTGGTTCTTCATGGTATTTTTAATATTAAAAATAAACATACTACCACCACCACATAGGTGATTAAGAGTACTTCTGTTTTTCTTTTACTTTCCAATGTTGTTGCTCGGGCCCATATTTGAGGAAATGAACAGATGCATAGCAACAGCGAACCTATTGCTAAAATAATTCCATTATAGCCATTTCATAATAAAGCAACCTAATTTGCTGAGCTGAAATGATACTTCAAGTGATGATTTCATACTTCCACCACACGTACGAAAAAAGCAGACCCTTAGTTTTTCCATGCTCCGTGTTTGTCAAAGCTATATACTGGGTCCAGGTTGTCTTATCCATAGTTAAGTATTCCAGAAATTCACATTTGGGTCTTACATTATCATTACTATTATTACCATCATGCTCATCTTCTGAACTCGTCTTTTTGCCTAGAAGACCGTCTGTACAATCAATCATTTCCACATCTTCAAATCATATACTCATCTCTAAAAATAACTTGGGAATATTTACTTTCTATTTGATATGCTCTTCCACCCCAACCATGGCACTGGAAACTGTTTATCAAAGAGTATAGTTTTAGCAACAGAATTTAGTTAGTTATTTTCTTTTAGTTTTAATTATACACCAGCATAATAAATTTGTGAAAATTACCACATCTATGTTGATCAAATATTAACATTATACATTTGTTATCTGAAGTAAGTGGGCACTGGTGGCAACAAAAATACCCCAAATCACATCTATTTTTGTATCTGCAACCGTATTTTGCACACTTCATACTTTGCACAATGTCCCTCATGTAATCAGAACATGCTTCGTGACCCAACATCATCTAACATGTCACTGAAGTACTATGGAAGTCATTTTACTTGAAAGTGAACTCCTTAATGGTTACTGTTCACTTGAATGCTTCTTGCCGTTTTGCACTTGTTATTCTACTTAGCTAAAATGTCTTTAGTATTTAATGTCTTACATAAACACAGTGTAAATGGACTATGTTCAACCATGGATCCTGAGCTTCGCTGTTTCATCTCGCTGTATACCTGTATATAGTTGACATGATAAAGTTCACTTTGACTTTGAATCACAAACAAATCTCTGCCTACACCCCTAAAAAGTGACACTATGATTTTTGTCAGCTCTAAGCAACAGAAATGGACCATAAAAACCAGAAACATCACAGCTTCAAAGTAGACATAGAACGTTCTACATGCGATATGGCTGAAAATAAAGATTCCATGGAGATGGAAAGGGAGTTTGTCCGAGATTATTTGCAGAATGACCATTTATGTCACCCTGTCCTTTGTCGTTTTGATATTGCATCCTACATGTGGAATATCTGTTATGAGCACTTCGCCATGAGTACTTCTGTTATATTATGGATCAAGAAACAGAACACACATTCTGATTGTTATTAGGGCTGCAAGCTAGACTTAATGATGATATGAGGCTGAAAAGTACTCCAAATGAATACAATTTGATTGAGTACACAAATACTTCGTGAAATATGTATTATTTGCTTGTGAAAGAGAAGCACTGCATTTCTTGCACATACATATATTATATATATACATATATATACACACACATATATACACATATATATATTTATACATATATATACACACACACACACACACACACACACACACATTACACACACACACACACACACACACACATATATATTACACATATACATATATATACACACACACATATACACACACACACACACACACACACACACACATATGTATATATATATATATATATAAAAATCAATATCCATCAAATTAAACCCTCAATAATGACTTCTGTTACTTTCAGTCACTAATCACGTCTGTCAATATATGAATCATTCCCAAGTAGTCCTGCGTCTGTTAAATACCTTGGTGAAATGACCAAAGCAAATAAGATTTACACCTTTCTAAGGATATCAATATCATACAAAACTGCCATGTATATTCAAATACTTTGACTTGAAGGTATTTAGACAGACATTTGAGAGCGAATTAGCATCAAACTTAAGTGATTTTACAATCAAACCAACTAACAACTATACCCATGTTAAAATAACTGAATAGTCAGGGACCAGGTGGGACGATCAATAATGGGAAGTCATCACCTCAGACGCCAAGGTGACGCAGAAGACGCCAGGGCAGCCTCCCTTCCACGGGGCAGGCATTGCTTTGTCAAAATTCTGTGAACGGCTCAATAACCTCTCCGGGGCCCCCATCTAAATTTAGTCCGCCCAGAAAATGAAAACCACAAGGAGAGGACAGGAGGAAAAAAATAAAAAACAAACCATCACCACCCAGGCCAAGTGGTTGGTTACTCGAGCCCTTGCGGCCAGCACTGACGACCAGAACGCCCATTCAGTTCATGCTTTTCCCTGCCCCTGTGCTGGGAGATTGGGAGGCTGCTTGTTGTCTCAAACAACAGGAAGCTGTGCCACTGCTGAGGAGTGCGTACTGCTGTGCTAGGAATGCCAGACAGGAGACACCCCTCCACCCCCACAGCACCAGAAACTACCACGGGCAACACCCAGAAAGACCCAGTCTGCAACTTATTGCAATTATAAAATTATGAAATTAGTAACTCCTTTTTAAGCTCCAAGCACAAACTCTGAGCAAGGGTTTAATTACATGTTATTCCCAGAATATAATAAACTCTTTTGAATAAATCAGGTATGAATTATATCAAATGTGATGCTTAATTTGTTTTTCCATTTATGTTCCGAAAATATATTTGACAAGCGTGTGTAACGCTTCATGTAATGATACCGTTTACTTTTAAAAGGTAATCATGAATGCAATGTGCTTAATTGAATACGACTCGCAAGTATAATAATGCGAACATCATACAGTGTACCACCCAAAGACATCAATATAAATGCTATAAATCAGCAGAAACTGCCTTCACTCCTCATGAGAGTCAGATGCACTGGAGGAATAACAATTTTAAGCCACAATACCAAATGGCAGTATAACAGCATGCCAGGTGGCAGGGGGGAGAGCTCATCATTACAATCCTTTTAACGTTCATGGGATTTGTTCTGATATTCCCAAAAATGCCAAAGACACACGCTGGGTTTCCAAGATCGGCACCTCAGAAGCGAAGGCGTGACAATGGAGATGCCGGCGACGCACCCGCACCTCTGAAGCTCCGCCTGAACTCACCATGAGGATAAAAATGACAGATGGCACACAGGTAGGATAGTGGACGTGCTACTATGATTGCGAGCTACGCAGATTAATTCTATTCATCTTTTCAGATCTTAGAGGTGATTTCCGGGGTATAGCAGGAATGGGCATGGGGCTGTTTGAGAGTCTAGGGGAAATAAATAGCTGACGGTAGCTAACCAGAATAACACGACTTAAGTTAAGTCGGGGTAAAATATCAGAAAATCAGAAACATGCTATGTGGAAGCCATTCCAGTGTGGTGATCCAGAAAGATAACAATAGTGCTAAGGATTACAGACAGCCACAGTTTCAGCCAGGGAGACCCCAGATGAGGGGGGACGATCCAGGAAAAAAATCACAGCTGACAAACTATAGATCAGGGTGGCTTACACCCACCACTAACTAAATGAAGATCCTACATTAAGATGGTCATCTTGTTTAGCAGTGGCAATCCAAACCAATGATAATAATTGTTGTGAGATTAAAGATCATGACTGCTGATCGCTCACCGGAAAGGTTTTTAGTCTGACCAATCCATACATTTTCTATTACCGTTTGCTTAATATAACATTACATTTTGTTTATTTTAACAGGCACCAGTGTAGGTAGTTTGAAGGCTGGGTTATATTGTGGTACATTAAAAGGAAAAACTCCATAACTAAACAGGACTAATCTGAATTATAGGTCATTCTAAAGTGACAATCAACCCTGTGCTAAAATGAGCAACAGGAAATTAGGCCAGAGTGGCCAGTGTCTTCTCAGTAAAATATTTAGTGTCGAAATCCCCACTCATGACACGTCTGCAGGCCCCTTTCGCCCTTATGTCTCCTGTCTGCACTTACACAAGTTCTTCAGGCACCCAACTAGCTCTTGAAATGTGTTACTCCTTGTTCTGCTTAATACACCAACTAGCACTGTTAATCCCACGTTTACACTAGGAATTTGTTCCTAGAAAGCATGATTTTTAGCGAAACTACATGTTGTATATATACATAATACTCTAATATTCTTACCCTACAAACACTATAAATAATGAGACGGTTATTAAAATATTTTGACGACAAATGAATGAGCACTAATGTTTAGAGCTGTATAAATCAACTGATAATGTTGATATTAACTGGAAATAATAGTTTACAACAAATTTTGTCAATGACTAGGTGAATTTTTGCTTCGTAGAAATTTTGTTGCAACGTTAACAAATCGGTCTGTTCAGCCTAGCTCATACTTGACTTTTTTGCGTACATTGTGCAAGGGGATTCTTAGTCGCAGTTTAAAAGAGTTTTAAAGTTGTTACTAGGGTTGGGCAATATTACGGCAACACATAATACCATAGGATTTTAAAATCTTGGTGACAAAATTAGCTGGGACCCCCCCCCTCCTCCCAAAATAGCATTGTTCTAGAAAATACCATCAAAATAACATATACCATGGTAGAAAGTGCTACTATCAGCAAGCTGAACATGGTGGAGACAGCAGATCTTCGTTTCCATGTTACACTGTCACTTTAAATGAAGATTGGACTGTTATTATTATTACTTCTTAATGCTTTTTATTTTATATTTGCACTTTTCTTTAGACTCCGCATTTTGACAATATTGATTAGTTGATCACCAGATCACACGATTAATTACCAAAATTTGGTACATCACAGCGAAGACATCTCCAAAGCTTCATCTCTGTAGCCAGCCACCTCCTTAATAAACTCACCTAGGATGTCAATAATCCCATCACCCAGTTGCAGTGTAATCACCCAGGAACAATTCCCCTCTCCCCACACCTAGCTATTTCTCTCCATTTTCCATCTGCACTATATTGGTAAATTTGCACAACAGTGAACAACTGTTTCTGCACTACTTCAGGTTAGTGGTCTTTCCTGTATCTGCAAAATCTGCACATTGCTCTTTGCATACTTAGCACTTCACATTCATTTGCATGTTGTACTCGTATGCAAATGTTTCAAGATGTCTCTGCATATTTTCCTGCAAATTTTCCTATACCGTTTTTCATACATACACATACATATACATGTGTGTATGTATACATACATACACACACACACACACATATATATACACAGGGGTTGACATAAGTGTCACGCATTCGCCATATAAACCGTAAAATGCGCCGCAGTTTTTTGTTTTAACAGCGCAAATGCACATAGGCGTATAAACGCATTTGCTCTGTTATAGCAAGAAACTACTACGCATTTCACTGTTTATACGGTAAATGCGTACTTGCGTACCACTTATGTCAACCCCTGTATACATATATACACACACACACACAGGCAATACATTAATTTTATTGTTACAGTTCTGAGTAATACTGTGACTAATTGCTGACCACCACAAAAGCAGTAGACTGGATCTGAAGGGAAATAGTATGCAATGCAATTTTCTCCCCAGTTCACCATCATGCAACTCTGCATCAGACTTAAAGGCAAGGCACGCAGCCCCCTAGGCACAACCAAGAAAGTGGACAGAAGCTGGAACATGTTCCTATGACACAGTTGAGCAACAGTTTGGCCCAGGGCAGCAAGGTCCGTTTGAAGTGCAGTACGTCTCTGCCAGAGTACAGCACCCTGTCCTGCCTTTGCGCCCACTCAAGGACGCCTAGATTGACTTTCACCCTTGATCTGAAGGAGGAATGATGTCAATGCTGTTTAGCACCTAAAACCTCCTGGTGAGCATTAACATTTAGAGAGCGTGTTACTGAGCTATAAGAAAATGGGAATAAACACATTTGAGTTTAGCCAAAACATTCAGAAAATGAAATGCCTGATAAGGTGGTAATCTGTCCTCATCTTTAGCCAGAATACTAGAGTAGAAGGTAAAGAATTAAGATACAAGGTGCTGATTAAGAGAGCTTTATTCAATTGTTCAATGTCGCCATATTATCACAAAACTATTGCAATGGAGATACCCATTTTGCTTAAACACAAACTTGTTTTTAGAAACGTGACATAAGATGCACGAAGTAAACGAATCACTAGTCATACCCCATAGAATTTGCCATCGCCAGCCAGGGTATAAATAACTAGCCAGCCTGCTAAATAGCACATTTTATTGAGGCTGGCTAGTGAGCTAATCAATGTTTGGTGTCTGTGTACAATACCTATGGGTACAAACATCTCTGTAACCATGCTACACAGAGTGGGGGTTTGTTAGATTACTGCTGGGCCACTTCCACTTCCTGAGGAAGCGCAGCCAGGTGGGCGCTGATTGGCTCAGGGTAAACTGAAAATGCTATTGGCGGTCTTCGTTTTTGATCGATTTATACTTGTGCTTTCCCCACCCCTTGGCCAACACTGCCACAAAGAAGGAGCTCACAAAGACGGAACCATCAGACCTTAACTGAAAGATTCTGTCCATGATTTACCTGCAAGTCTGAGTTTTTCTGAAACTATTTTGACTGTATTTCTAAAGTAATAAGTACGTACATAAGCAAATAAGAGACATACAAAACAAGGTAAATGCATGCCACATACAGTATATTTACATAAAATAATATTTTGTTTTAACTTCAGGGTCTATAACATACTGTCTACTTTTCTGTGAAAAAACATATTACAGCATAAGGCATCCAAAATGATGCATCTTTATTTAGTCTAGCTGACTAGGACTGGAGTTCTGGCCTTATTAAATCCACACAGCTGTTCCACTGTCCCATTTTGAAGTATCAAAACAGAATTCAAGAACAGACCCATTGCTGCTTAACTAGAAATAACTCAAATCTTACCAAAAGCTGTACATTCAACTACAAAGAAGCATATCAGACAACATAGCCAGCTATACCATTCAGAGTCCTGCCCCTCCCCGCACTAGCATTCTTGTTTTTATGGCGACATCAAGGGTCTTTTTATTATGACCTTTGGAATGAATGGCATTTTAACAGCAAAAAAAGGTTACTAGACTAAGCAGGTTACAGACCAGAGGCAATGCCGATGGTATACTGAGTCAGCAGATGAGTGTGCCTCATATTCTAATAGCCTTAACAAGGAACTGAACTGCTGTGACCTGATTTATCCTCATCTCACCAGTGCTGCATTTCCCAATAAGACCATTTACTGCTTATCAGCAGCTATGGTTATACCTACCAGGAATGCCAAATCAATGTCTGCCTTTGTGTAAAATGCCCGATGTACTGTGTGTGCCATTCCCCCACAGTCTTCAGAATGTTGAACCAATGTGTAATTTAATTATCCAGTTGTACTAACCACATACCAGTGGTTCGTGAGGTCTGGCCGCTGACGAAGCCCCGGTGACCTTTGCATGGAGTATCACATCTGCAGTCCTGCCTTGCTTTTTGATAAACTGCTTTTCATAGCGAGCCAACTGAAGGCTCATGTAAAAATTAGCACCTCCATTTTGAAACGCTAAACTTTAGCACAACACTTCAATTTCATTTTAAAGAGGAGACCAAGGACAAAATTGCTAAAGATGATGAAAATAACAATGAATATGTAAAAATGACAAATAAACCATATAACTAAATGACCAAGCTACAATTTAAAAATGGTGACCCAATGATTCAGCTTTTTAAAGCACGTAATATGTATAACCTTGTAATATTTAGCAAGTAGTATGTATAACCTAGTTCACTATTCATAATGTCAAATGCTATTCAAAGTGGTAAAACTAAAATCACGGCATGATTAAATAAAACAGGGTCGACTGTCTTTTGGTGTCTGTTTCAACATGCTCTAAAATCAATTTAGGGAGTAGCTGCCTCTTGCAAGGCCTTGTTAAATAGAAGCATTGGTTTTCGTCTCCCTGCAGCCTTTTAAACCGGAAGGGCAGAGACTGTCTTTCATTTCAAATACACCCTTTTCCTCTCTAAATGTTTGCCAACTGTTTAACATGAATCCGGTCTTTCCTGCCACTACTTTCCAACCAACATAACCTGTAAAGGAAAAGGACATCGAGAGCTATGTGGCTGGAGACAACAGCAGAATCTTTTACCAGATACTTCAGAATAATTATAAAAGGAGGCTGTCTTGTAGAAGTAGAAAATAAAATAGATCCTAAAAAATAATAAAAAAAGAAGCTACAGCATAACCATATGAGATTGTCACCATAAAAGGCAACCTCATCTTAAACAGCCTAAAACACACACAGACAAAAAAATAAGAACATATACAGATACATACACATACTAAGGAAGATCCTAAATGTGCAGCTATTATAGACATTTCTCGATGAGAGGGGGAGAAAAAATGTAGGTGCCCAAACTCAATAGAAACTGTGTCACAAGCTTTTCCTTTCCTAAAGGTCGGGAAAGGCAAACTCCCCACCGGAGCCAGTCTCACCGAACGCAGCGGAAGGACACGTCGGCTGCACTGCGAACGCAGGGGGAACTGCAGCAGCCCAGCACCGCAGGAGCAGCTTGTGGATCCAACGTGCCGGCACGCTCACCACTCCCCTCTCCCTTCTCCCCCACATGGTACGCACCACACTGCAGCAAACTCCCCTCGTTACACAGACCAGGAAAAAAGAAAGGAAAAAAAAAGAACCAGTGCTCCCACCTCGCTCAGTTGAGTCCCAGAGCTCTTTCCAGCCTCTCCTTAACCCTGGCAGAGAAGCATCTGGCGCAGAGATCAGGCCCCTCTTGACTAGGTACTATCTAAAGATAACGACCATGTGAGTGGCTGTCATTCCCTGCTCCCTGCTGTCTGCTCATGGCCCATGCCTAGACTGGGGGGGTGGTTTCTTTCGGCGACAGCGCAGAAGAGAGAAGAGTGTCTGCTGAACTCTCCAGCTCAAACATTTCCAGCTGCCCCTACCCCCCAGCCCCCACCATACCCTTCCTGCCGCCAGCCTCCAGCAAAGCCCGCCCCATGAGCGCCAGCCAATAGCGGACCAGACTGCAGATCTGCTGTTCTTAAATTGGCTGCAATGCGGTGACTGGCGGGATGACGTAAGGTCCTCCAATGACAGGCCCATAAATGCTAATCTTAAAGGCATTTCCTTATTTTCAAGTCAAGCTAAACGGAAGCAATTGTTATTCTTCCTTTAAAAGGAAAAAAGGTTTTCCTTTAACAGAAAGACATACCTGCTAGTTACACCGTGGTTCTCTTAAGGCTGGTATGACCACAGTTTTAAATTTGGAAAAAAGACATTTACATTTTAGACAGAAATTTATGGTCTACTTTGCGGTGGACTAACTTTAAACACAAATATCAGTGCAAATTACCATCCACAGGCATTATACACGTACATATAAACCAAGTATTGGTGACAATTATTCATCCATTTTACTACAAAGCTTACATAAAAGGTTAGTCGCCTCATTTTTAAACATACTGAATGCTCAAGGTAAAATTTTAATTCCCTGGAAAATCAGAAACTGCAGAAATATTTTTTTTCTAGAATTACCAAGAAGAAACGTCAAAAATGTTGTCCTGGCCAGTCTTAGTTCTGCATCAGCAATAAAAGGAGCCACACATTTGTTCCCAGTGTTTTGCTATTTCGAAGCTATAAAGCATACATATCGGTTTAACTAATACGCCACACAAGCCCACGTCCAGAAAGTTCGGATGTGGGGCGGCGATTGCTACGCCAGCTCACCAATTTTTTTTCCTGCACATTACACAGACTTACTAAGCATCAGAACAGTCAAAGGTCCCTTTGAATGCAGCATTTTGAGAAATTCCCTTTCTTCCAGGGTTCCATCCTGAGGCTTTGAGGCCACAGTAAACTATATGTGCATTTCATTCTGTTAGGAGATCTACTCCAGGGGTGCCCAACACATCGATCACGATCAACCAGTAGATCGCAAAGGTAGTGCGGGTAGATCACGCGACATAAAAAAAATTATAATAATCTTTAGATGATATCAAAGGGAGGATAGATGAAAGGTTATTTTCCACTTGACTGATGCAAAGGGCCAGTCTGCTGTTGTTTAAAACTTAGCTACATTAGGTTAGCATAACATCTACTTAGATCCCTTCTCTTCTAATGTATCTTGAAGATCACACAGGTGACCATGCAGAAAACACGAAAGTATTGCGTGCTAATGTGAAATTCCAGTGAGCAAAGTGACCCAGCTAGCCTTCCAATTTATATCTACTATAAAGGGATATAAAAAAATAACTGGGGGAGGCGGACCAAGTAAGAAACCAAAAACTTACTACTTCCATGTGGGATGGGAGGACAACTTTTTTCCCCACCACGTCATATTCAACCACCATAAATGCATTGAATTGTATTTTACTGTATGGGTTCATGCAGTATTGTAAATTTTGCCAATATATATAGTACGTAAAAGTACTCAGTATGTATGTAAAAAACATATTTAGCTTTTGTAATGTAGGTAGATCATTTTGACCTGGTCATTTTAAGAGCAACTCGAAGGCCACATAAGTGTGGGCACCCCAGTTCTACTCAATCTGGCCATACGTAATGGGTTAAAAACTACTTTAACAAGGATGACATACTGCACTAAGAAGATGAAAAAAAATTAACTGAATGCACCCAACAATCCAATCTTAAACCTTTCATCCATCCATCTTCTGATTACATATTTTGGAAAGTGTCAAGAGGAAAGGTGGGGGGTGGCTGGAGTCTACCTCAGGCAGGACAGAGGGCAGAACAGGGATACCAGTCCAATATAGAGCACATACGCACACAACAACTGATTTAGAGACACCGATTAGCTTAAATGCACGTCTTCGATTTGCGGATGGAATCTGAAGCACTTGGAAGAAACCAATGCAATATGGGGTGAACATGCAAACTCAAAACACACAGAGGGTATGCAGGAGTCAAACCCCCAATCATGCAGTTGTGATGCAAAAGTGCTACCAAACATGGCACAACGAATCAGATCTCTAAAGCATAATAATAACATAATAATAACCAATGTGGTTTCTATACTGTAACAGGCGCTTTGAGTTGACCTAAAATTGTTCTTGTGAATAAAAGGCCCAGCAAAAATGCTCAGCCTTTAACAGGTAGACAGCAAAATATTTTACCTACAATTAATTAATAAAATTAATAACACATGTAACAAACAGCCCTGTGATAGACTCACGTCCTATTGAGGAGCAGACCAGCCTTGTGACCTGTGCTGCGTGGGACAGGCACACACATACATACACGTATACATACATATAAACTTCCATAGTCAAAGGGATAAACAGATTTTATATATGGTTTAATACTGTATCAGACAGGAAATTGACTCCTTGGGGAAAACAGCGTAAGACCACTTCCTGCCCAGATAGTGCCTACAGCTCTAATAATGCATAGAATGCAGATCCCAATATTACTGTGTCTATCACACTTCAGGAAATCTTTACCTAAGTCTGGAAAGATGTTACACCAAGTCAGTGTGCCCTTCCCACTGACCAGTTAACAAATACATCTAACGGGCATCTAAGTCTAAAGAGAGCCAGCCCTAAATCTCTGGCACAGTAGATCTAAGCATGGCATCTAATCCAAATTTCTGCATTGATATCCAGATGTACAAAATTGCAAACAAGAACATTTTGTGCTGGCATTCTCTGAACAAAACAATATAGTAAAAAATGGCCATTATTAAAGATGACGACACAGAAAAGTAGGTAATGATCGAATATTAAATCCATAATGAATGTAAACGTTAAATGGCATTCATAAAGAGAAAGGCAATGTCTACTTTAGAAAGTCAATGGAGAAACTTTAAGACAACAGTATGCCTGTAGTGAATAAAATGCACTGCAATTTTTTTTCAACCTGCATCACACCTGACAAAAGAAAAGGAAGAAGACAGCCTGCATATGAATCCTTCAAATCCACAAACAAAAATACTGCAAGATTATCATCTTTAATCCCATTCCCAACGAACACAGGCGCCCAGCTTACATTCCAAAGTAATGACATTGAAAACATGAAGAAAATCCAAAAATCTTTAACGCTCTCCATTGCTGAATGTTACTAACAGAAAACTAATAAGAATTTATGCAGATCACTACATTCATTTTTTTGTGTGTGTAAGCCATCCTTTGACAGATAAAAAGAAAATGTTGGCATACAGTGACTGTCAAACACTGTGTATTTAGCTGGGTATTCTATGCAAGAATGTGGATATTGTACTGCCAGATGACAACGGCCATCTTTATGCAAAAGTTAAAACATATCGTTATGCAGAAAGACAGTACAATTAGTCTAGATTTTAAGAATTTTTTATTACTTTATTGTATCTCACAAGTGGGAGACATTTTATTTGTATACCTGTCAGCAAAACCATACAGAAATCTTTCAGGCCAATAGATCTGAAAATCAGATAATGGAATTATGTTCTATTTAGGTCAGACATGCATTAAAGATTATTGAGATTTACAAAATCATCTTAGTAGCTGTCCACTTCCATACTAGTTACTATCAGCAATTCCACATATGCGCAAATTAATATTCCTGTCAAATGCATAACATTATTGCAAAACAGGTAGTTTTATCAGTCAATGATTTGAGGCGCATATGCAATCCAGCCGAAGAGGGGAAATGCTTCAATTCTGAATCAATCACGGACTAACGTTTTTTCCAAGTAGTAGTACTTGAATTTCAATTACTTGTACGTGTAATGTAGACCTTTTACCTAAAATTTCATGCAAATACACGAAAAGCGTCAGTTTCCATAATTTCTTTGGGCATTTTCAAGTTAAATTATTTCATATTCAGATAATAAGGTACGTGACCCGAAAACTGACGGCAGATCGCCGGTTTTCTGCGCTTTAAATACGGCATCATACTGGCAACTCAAAAAACAAACATGAACGTACGCGACCACCTCGCCGCTGCGGTATATTAAAGAAGCAGAGCGAAGAATGCGAAATTCAACTAATATTTAAACGCAGAACTTTAAAACTTCATGACTAATTCGCCTGGCCGGCAGGCCTGGGATCTCGAACAGAAACAACGCAAGGGGGAGACAGACGTGACAGTCTAATACCGCAACATTAAGCGTACTCCTCTTCTAGCTACCTACAATGTCACACTTCAGTGATGCCAGATTTTATTAAATCACCTATTATGCCGCCTAAATATGGGCTTTTTGGCTATGGCCGGAGGGCTGCTGTCCGGCCCGCAATGGCGTACAGGTAACCAGCACGGCCACTGCTTACCGCCTCACTTGACAACCAGGACAGGAAATATATCACAGCGGCTTTTATTGCTCAATTTTACCATCAAGTTTTATTTAAACGTAAAAGTTGTAGCCGCCGCCACGAGAGCAGACGTCGCGGATTAGATACCTGTCGAGTTACCGCCGATCTGCGTGTCGCATCTGTATTAAAAAAACAAAAAAGAACTTGCAGGTCTGCAGCTTCGTGCCGGTGCGACAGGAGCGGCAGGAAGCGGCCGAAGCGCGCCGCGCGAGGGCGAGGGCGAGGGCGAGGGCGAGGGCAGCGCGTGCTGCGCGGGCCGCCGGGGACTCGAGCCAGCGCGAGGCGGCCGCTCGGCCAGCGCGCGCCGCAGCTCGCGCCTCCCCCCCCCCGGAAGAAGCCGAACCGCGATCCGCTCGCCGAAGCTAAATGTCAGGAACCGAAAGCCGCCGGCTGCCCGGTGGTGGGGGTGGGGGGTTACGCTGCGGGCGGGCAGCCCGTCGGTCCAAAACCACAGGAGGGGGTAAAGATTACCGGAACGTTTCGGTATAACGGAGCGGGACCGGGACCGAGCGGCGAAGCCTCGCCGCCGGTAAGTTCGCGCAGCCGCGCCGGAAACTCCGCACCTCACCTTCATCACCTGCTCGCAGACTCCCGCAGCCAAAGCCGACCGGGTCGGGCCCACCCAACTGCCACAAACAAGGCTTCAAGTTGAAATTAAAACAATAAAAATGTAAAAAACCTATGTAATTAAGGCCTATTGTTCGTTACAAAGAAAGACGGCGGTGCGTTAAAGCGAAATACATCCCGCAAAGGGGCGCCTGCTTTATTTCCTCTTTCTGCGCTGCGGCTGGACGGGCGACAGGACCTTCTGACAGCTCGTAAGACGCGGCTTACTGGAAGGGGTTGGCCACGCGTCCGGGATAATCGCTTCCATGACTGCGCCTACACGCGTCCGTGCGCGATACCCGCCCGGCTCTCGGGCACGAAGCGCGCCGCAATTAGCTGTTTTAGCGCGAATCCTCGCGCCGGCCGCACATAAATATCACTTTGTAGGAATGCGGCGCGAGCGCGACCCCCGCGAGGCGCCGCGCGTTGGTAGCTCCCGAGCGAATGTCAGGAGCGCCGGGAAGGGCACGGGGGTCTGCCTGTTACCTAGGAAACAGCGGGGAGACTCTCGCGCCGGGCGGGCGCGCGAGCCCCGGTCGCGAGCGCCGGCCCGCTAAAACGTGTCGACGTCGTCTCGTGCGCCGACGTGCGCTTTCCGAACTTAAGTGGAAATCGTGGCCAATTTGTGCGTTTCCGAGTGTATAAATGTACATATATAAATGCACATATAATATATGACCTATGAGATATAACCCCCCCGCTTGCATTACAGAAAAATTAAATCTAAAGGAGAAAGAACACGGATAAAATCAATGCCTAATTCATAACTGCCTCCTACTTCACTGTGTACATAACACTCCAGCAATTCTTCTATAATCAATCATACATTGTATAATGCACGTTCAGATACAACAGGCAAAATCCAAACAATACCGACTTCAGTTTTAAAACTAAATATTAAATGAAGCCGGCATTGCCCTGATTTCGAAGTAATCTTTTATCTAAAGTGAGTCGGGAATGCATCGAGATTGTTCCTTAAACGTGATCCCGATCACCGGATCCGCGGAGCCCATGCGCGCTCGCTTCGGCTGGGCCGGCATTTCATCCGCAGCGAGTCCGCAAAAGGGGGCGTTATTCGCCGCGTAGGTGCAGCCGGAGTCGCGTTGCGCAGCTGGGAAGGGAAATGTTTGCTTTTTTTGCACTTAAGCAGAGTTGCTTCTTTCCTTAAGTTTCGCGAATCAGGTGATGGTAATAGCTATATTACGTAACATAAACACGTTTCGTGCTGTTACATACTGCGATTATCTAAGCATTTGCCGTTTTTTCATTTCTTAGCCGGACACCGAGTTAATAAGTGCATTTGCCCCGAGCACGTAATACCTATCCCTATCATTTAACAAAATTCATAATATCTTTAATGTTGTGGAGTCTAGCCAGTGATCTGTGTTTATGAATAAGATATTTCCATTAAGTGCAACAGAAAATGCAATGATCAATGAAGCTTGGTAAATATAAGCAAAATTGTAATGTAATGTCTGCATCTACTCCAGAAAATGACTTTTGCTGGTTACGTGGGAGCAAAAGGTTGCTTTACATAATACATGCACTCATATACTGACACAATGAGAATTTACAGTGTGTATTGTATTAGCATTTATGCTGCTAAAAAGGTGACTTTTTGTTTGTAAATTCATGTAATTTTCATAAAAAACATTCAGTAGTATATATAGACATTTCACTGAATGAGGTACAAAATGTGCCTGTGATAAAAGCACAACCTGTAAAAGAGATAACACTTACGGCGGCCACAAAAATGGATAGTAATCCTAAAAAATGTAAAAAAAAAAAAAAAAAGTCTATGCATATAGATGCAGTTACTTACCATTTTTAGTCAATGCACATTTCAGCACTCTCATTTAGTCACTACATTTTTGAAAGTGCACTATCTCAAAATGGATGTTGACCAGGCTGAGACTTGACATAAAATTTCCAAGTTCTATATTTAAACGTTCCTCCTCCCTTAATGTCAACCAGCCAGAACACAAAGTATGTGAACTGATGTGGTTTAAAGGGAGAAAGAGACAGCTTGGATCACATTAATGGGTATGTGCCCACGTATCTGTTTAAGGCAGTGTTTCTCAAGCCAGTCCTTGGGGATCCCCAGATAGTCCATGTTTTTGGTCCCCCCCAACTTCCACGGAATTGGGAGAGAGCAAAAACATGGACCGTCTGGGGGTCCCCGAGGACTGGCTTGAGAAACACTGGTTCATGGCCTTTGTGCAATTATTCAAAGGCGGATGCTCATTCTTCATAACTTACAGAACTTAGTTTAACCTGCCAAAGGCTACATAGGATCCTAAAAGTATACTGCAGATCATGGGTCAACGCACCATTTCAAGGAAATGTGAGATTCCCCAGATTCCATAAATGGGCCTATATGTCAATGAATAGTTTTAACTATTTGCTTTAACAAAGCAACAAAAAATGAAGAACGTAAAAGGAACAAAGCTAGAAAATGAACAACTGTTATACTTCAGTAGAAGAAAGGAAGGTCTGCATTCTGGCTGTGCAGCAGCAGTATGAACGCGGTCATGTGGGGACCAACGTCAGCCAATAGCTTATGTATGGAAGAGTTTAGAATTTCCAGTGCTCGCTGGAGGCTCTGTGGTCGGCCTGCACTTGGGTCCTGATTGCAGCGCCACACCAGACTTCAATAGCTGATGTAGGACATCTCTTAAGCCCTACCTACTAACCTGCCTCTCATGCCTACCTTTCTTCCTTCTGGAGATGTCTTCAGAGCTTGGCCCAGCAGGGCCCAACGTTCCTGTTTTTCTCCACCAGCCCGCACTAGGTGAAGGAGCAATGTAAATGAGCGTAGGTATAGGGTGTCACGCCTCGATGCTCGGGCCGCCCCCTCGTTCACAGTGCTCCGCTCATTATTCAGCCTTTCATCGACCAGTGTGTCATGTAATTGTTCCACGCTCCACATTTTATTCTTACCCTTTCGCTCTTAAAAACATCGGACTGTAACCCCTGGGCCATGGTTGAGAATGTCAAACGACCTTTGATGGTGGTTCATATATTCAAACATCACTCCAAATTTCAGCAGTGTGCTCCCATTAACCTTCATTAATGTTTGTGTCTAGCGCATTGCGGTAAGTACCTCCATAGTTTAGTAATGTCATTTGTGGAATTGGACTGTTCCCACATTTGTTAATATTTGATTTCCCATTGTTATCAAGAGCAAAGCACAATTCTTATCAGAAGAGCACAACTGGCAAAACCTGCTTTGTTGCTGGGATTTCTTGTTAAAGGAGAAAAAAATCATAACCTCTTAAATTCCTGCATTTGGCCCAGGTGTGTGTTTCGCTTTGATAACAATCTAGTGTGTTATCATGGGATGGCAGTTGAGGTCTAAGCGTGAAATGTGGCATCAAAGGTTATGTGTGGTATGACTTAGATTCTCAGCAGAAGGGGTTTCGGGACACCGAACGGTGTCTCAATGATTTGCTAAGCCAAGTAAAAGAATCATTAATTACGCTTATCATCTATGTACATTGGTAGCTAGCAGCCAATCATAAAAAAATAATTAAATCATAAAAATATCTGCCTTTACTGTGCATTCTAATTAGAATGTGCTTATGACATTTCATTCATGAATTGTTTTTTGTTAGCATTGAAATTGCATTACTTCTTATGCTGGAGAGGGTTACATAGCCTGTCACAGGAGCTCTAAGCACAGAGCAGGAAACACACTGCATAGGAGCTCCAATTTAGGGATGTTAGTTCACCTAAATGCATATAGGAGGCACTCCATAGGGAGAATATGCATACTGTACACATACCCACACATAGAACCCAGGGCAGGATTCAAGCTCACAACCCCAGAAGTACGAATCTACAGTGCTGCCCCCTGAGCTCCTGCAGCAACAATTACATGAGCTAGTAAATAAAAAAGCAAAATTCAAAATAAACACACTGCAGTCCTACCACTTGTAGGAATGATAAATGTTAGTGATGTCAGCCAATTATTGGGACATATGACGTGTAAAGGACATCACACAGTACAATAAGTCACTTCACACCTAACAGCACAAACAAAGTAAATGGTCATTGTAAGCAGTTTTAAGCATATGTCATAGTTTCTTTGACTTTATTAGATCTGAATATTTGGGGCTATACTGTGCTGAGTTTTGCTCTGTTGAGAGTCGTATTGATGTTCCAGAAGGGAGACTGTAGTGAAAACATTCCTGGGCCAAATGTGGCCCATGAACTAATGGACCCGACCTTGTTGTTCCTGCAACGCCCTGTTAAGTAGCTCAGCAATGAGCATGACAGACCTTTATTTTGCCCGAGGCTGCGCTCTCTGGAAAGTCAGCCACAATGACTGAGCCAGCGCCATGCTTAGGGCAAACGTATGCTTGGACACAGTCTGTAAATATGACAATCGTGTCATTGTATTTTTTTTACCCTCACGAGGTGTGCACTATCTGGCCGAACTTACCTTAAGCACTCATGTGACCACAGTAGATATTTTTACTTCGGCAGAGGTAAATGTGAATCTGTTACTGTAACCCATTTTCCCGGTGCAGAGTTCCTCCTTTCACTGTTTTGCTGAACTGGGACCGAGTCAGATAAATCTGACATATGCTAATATGCTTTAAAAGAAATATATTCATACCCTGACTTCATTCAGTTTATTAATATTTCAGCTTAAACAAAACCTTCTGTCTGATTAGCATTGCAGAGGGATATTGTGTATACAAAACATATATGCAGTATATCAGCAAGAGAAGCCCCAGGATCAAGCCAAGAAAATGTTGTTGACAGTGTAGAATGATGTAAAGTGACACAAGGACCCTTCAGTCCTCACTCATGTAACAATATTTATGTAAAAGCTTCAAAATGTTTTATGAATTGCTTATGAAAAGCAGGCAGCACATTTATGTAGTTTATATGGAGTATATCACCTACTGTACCTGTCTGTCTATCAGACCCTTAGCTAGCACCAGGGTGTGGAATACATAGTATGTGCCCTAAAAATATTTTAAAATATTTGTGACTGCAGCAGACAAATGTATAAATGTTAGAAAACCTCTGGGGATAGTGATGGTAGTAAGTAGTTTGCTGGGTGTTATTTTTAACTGTAAATTCCATGGTCCTTTCAGCCTTATGGAAATACTAATTTCAGCTGAACTAAGCCTGATATCCAAATCTTCTAAGCAGCAGCACTTGAGCTTAAGTGTATAATTCACTTACGCACTGCACTGTCCATTAATTAACATCAATGAAAATGACTTCATAGTCCTATTATAACTTTATTCTACAGGACCCTTATTTGTGCTTACACTCGTCGGTTTCCCAGGGCAACAGTCATGTGCTTTGATTCGATTTCAACCAGGAATGAGGAGGAATTTGGTATTCAACTTGCAGGCACACAGACTCACCTCCGTTCGTTGTCCTGACATAACAGCAACCTCGTTCAGCCAGTTCATGTGTTCTGTGACACGTTTAGATATCCTAACTGTTCTGTTAGAATTCTAAGTAAAAATGTTTATAAATCGCACTCATGCTTGTTCTGTAATTGGTGAACAAATTGATGCGAAGCGGTGACCTTAAACGTCAGAAGTATGAACATGGCTGAGAGCAGACATAAGCGTGGTTTTCCCATTCTGCCGTGGGCCCTAGATCTTTGTGATGACCAGCGTCCCAAGGGGGGGGGGGGCGAGTCCTCCCTCGCACACATACCCGGGAGTCCTGGGAGAAGCAGAATTCCTCGCTGCAGTGAGGGCCCACATGCACGGCCAAGCCCGCCCTGTTTATGCGTTTCGCTGGCTCAGATGACAAGCCGATCACAGAGCCTTGAATGCATCAGCCTTCTCCTGCTGCCACAAACTCCAAGGTAAACGTGCAGATCCTAGGACCCGGAGCCGGGGGACAGGCTCGTCAAAGAGACCTGCTGCTGTACAGGGAGGAGATTTCATGGAAAAGCAGCATGGTTCAAACACTTTTCAGCATGAGAATTGATGCACTTCGCAGTGAAAGTCCAGGGAGTTCTCGTAGGTTTCCCTTGTAGGCATCCAAGCTCTAAGCATCTTTGAATAGTAAAAAGAAGCTGCTGACTTTGGAATATTTTGGCTCTAGCATCGTGCCGGCTTCCTCTCGATAAGCCACAAGGCAACGATCAATAGAGGCAGGAGAAATGTAAGGTAATATGGACGGACTATTGGGGCTATGCACTTGTCATAGGACACAGCCAGGATGTGATCTAATTCTTCTTCTTCTTCTAATGAAACCTGTACCAATCTCAGCTCTTACATTTTTAAAAATATGCAGATGTACTTTAAATGGTAGAGAACATGATATGTGTGGCCTTCTATAATTGCCTACACAGATCAGCATTTGTAAGGCTTGTAAGATCAGAAAGGAAGGGACCAGGACCTCATGGCACTGGACAGGAGGAGGGAATAGGGATGTTTTTGGGGACGGGTGGGGATCTGGGCTTAATATAAGTGAGGAGAGGAACGGCAAGTAGACACAGCCCCCCCTGGCATCAGCTCAAGGGAAACATGAAAAAAATAAATGACTGTCAGGCCTCAGAAAGGCCAGTGTTAGGTTCAGGGTCGGGGTGTGTGTAACGAAGGAAAAGCCAAGCTCAGTGCCACAGCAGCTACTAAGTATCATGTGACATGAATAAATGTGCTTGTCATGTGACTTCATCTTGCACTACTGTTTTCTTGACATATTGTTTTTATTTGGAAGATAAATGTGCCCACATAACCAATTTTAGTGACTGTGTTGCTCATGTGGTATTGCTACGTCATATTCAAAAGTAAACCTGAGACCTGTATCTCAAAGCTGTATTTCTAGCTTAGCCGGATGGCGCTCCCATTTAAATAGATGTTACTTTTGTTCACTTTAGCCCAGAGTACCTTCAATCCAACAAGTTATCCGACTAAGCAAGAAATCCTGCTTCATGATACAGGCCCCTGATGTTCAAATGGGGCAAATGCTGTACAACAGTACCCAGCATATGTGAAAGCCACCTAGTGGTGACAGTGAGGTGTCACATAAAGTTGTTATTTCTGAAGCCGGTCCAACATTAGCTTCTCAGTTAAAATAATTTTCCTTAAGTAAGACCAGCCCTATTTTATCAATAATAATAATAGTGACCATGACTATGCACATTTATGTGAATCAACATGCTAGATGTGCTAATCTTAAGCTTTGACCACTACTGTGGACTAACATAATGAAATGTGTTTCTGGTGGGTTGGGGACTTTTGGGGGGTGGGGGAGGTTACAATGGTCTGTTGTCCACTGAAAAGCAGGACGCACTAGTCAGCAGCGCCCTTGAGTATGATTTTTTTCCCTTTTGCAATCCTGCTCGCATTGTATGTCTTCTCTGAAAACTTTATTCCTGTCTGTCCTTAAAAATGAAACCCATGGAACGGAACTCCAGGCTTGTCACGTGGTCCCCTCCTCACTCTCATGTTCTTACGAGTGTCAGAACCTGTGACAATCCGGGCGACATTAAAAGTCTGCCACTGTCAAATACTCAGTCACAGACGTCCAAAGAGCAACACCAAGCTCTCAAAATGTGTCAACAGCAATTCTGCGTGTTCTTGTTTCTCAGACGCTGTTAATCTAAAAATCCACACTCCTGGCGATCTGGAGTCCCAAAAATGTCTTTTGACAATTATGGCATCAAAGGTTGGGCCTGGACACTTTTGGGTGGTGAAGCAACTTGTAGGTGGATTATGTCATCCTCACATGAGTAGTAACAGAGAGAGTCTGGAAATGCTGTAGTGTCTGAGCACGGCCTCGTCCTCTATCATTACTAAATCCCAAGCACTCTGATCCTTCTTCCTTTCTCTAAGGAGAGTCACATATAGTTGATTATCTAATTCAAATGAGTGGGCTGTTTTTTATGGATGGTACAGTAACATATTGCTATGTTGCCAGGATTAACAATATAAACAACAAATTGTGTCTTGCAGAAACTGTGCATCTGCTAAGAGCTCTCGCATTCAGCTTTTCAAAATCACAGGCCGCTGGATAGACACTTAGGTGCGGCCAAAACGTATCTGAAGCTGATCACCCACTGATCGCCAGATCCCGCTGACTGTTCTTTCATGCAGACACTTGTTGGTGAACAGCCTTTGAGAATGAGAGTCTTGCTTAATTCTGAGGAACCATGACAAACAATACCACAGAATTGCAATACCCTCTGATACCTGAGATGGAGAGGATATGAGCTGGATTTCTTTGGGTGTTTAAACTGGTGTTTAAGCTGCACCGACGCGGGAAAATGATCAAACCAAATTGAGAAATGAGAATGTTTCAGGAGTGTCTTAATCAGCTCGATAATATCCGTCTCTGTGACTCTGTGTAGACTATAGAAAGGTAAACAAGATTATTCCGTATTTCTTCATGTGAATTTCTGGATAGGTTAAGTACAACTGAAATATGCATGGCAATGGACTCAAGGACTACTGGCTTATTGCTGTGTTGCTAATCTCTAATCCTTCTGTCCTCCCTTCAGTATTGATTTTGTATTATTCCATTTGGACTGGGGGAGGCACCGGCTACTTGGGTCACATTCTTCCTCATGTTGCCACCTTCAAGGAAGTTCATCTGATGGTTATTCAAATGAAATGCAGAAGAAGGTACTTTATCTGGAGTTCCTGATAATGTGCAGTACTGATGTTTTATTCACTCTTGTGGGGGAGTTGTCTTTTGCCTATTCCATCTTGTTCTCGATGAGACACATATTGTTACCCGCGCGGCGGGAGGAACGACCCATGATTGCAGGCTGCGGGTCTAGCCCTTCGCAAGGGCGTTTATTATCCAGAACAAGGGTTTACAAAAAGCAAACAGGAGCGCAAACGGTAACATTAGTCAACAAAGACCGACAGGGGAGACTGGACTCGGGAAGGCTGAAATAGGGAAGCACATCAAGGAACAAACGAGAGGCAG
>JAODKM010000034.1:21774412-21789053 GCA_026780845.1 Petrocephalus sullivani
TTCCTTTTTTTTATTATGGAAATAAAAACTTAAAAGAAAAGATCTGTTTTTCTGCTCTCCCCCTGCCCCCTCCCCCCCCCCCCCCCTCCAGTGCACAAATCTGTCACGTGAATAATGTAACTGGCTTTCGCCAGTTCTGAATCCAAAATGAAACCGAAACTAAAATCAGGATTTCAGAAGGGATAAAGGTACAGGAGAAGATGCAACCGCTGAGGAGTTTCCAACCGGGAACAGGAACAGGTAAACCTTAAGGGGGCGGGGGCACATGGTCACACTACTGTGAAACGTACTGAGAAATCTGGTGCTGTGCCCCTGCTCCCAGGATCACCGATAAAAACTTGAGGAACAAACTTGATTGTAATTTTAACCAATAAAAAGATGGTCATAATTAAAGCCATAGAATTTTCCTGCTTAATATTATAAGCTTTCAGCAATAAAATTTTATGCTTTTTTTTGGGAACCAATAAAAAAATTAATAATGCAATAAATGTATACTAATATATTTAACTATAATTTTACTATTATTGCATTTTCAATGAAGTCATTATGAACATGGAGAAATGATATTACAGTAATATAGTAGCACTGTAACCTGGCACTCTTGGGCCTTCTTTCTGTCTGTATGGGGTCTGCACGGCCCCCCTGTGTTACAGTGGGTTTCCTCCCGCTGTTCAAAAAGCCGCGGTTAGGCAAATAAATCTCAGAACCACCTGCAGTGTGTGTGGACTGGCGTTCCAGCCCAGGGTGTCCGCCTGCCAGGTGCCCGCAGCTTCCTGGGATTGGCTCCGGATTTCCTGCGATCCTTGTTCCGGATAAGTGGTCATGGATGAGATTTAGATTACAAAAAGAGGGCAAAAAAATGATATTTTTCCAGCATGTGTATTAGTGCTGCGCTCAGACCTGTGTGGTGTTTGGATATTTACAGGACCGGGGTCCGCAGCTTCCCGCTACCTGACTGGGCCCGCGGCACCTTCCCTATTCCCGCCGGCTCCTTATAAACGGAGCCAGGCTCTCGGTGTGAGCCTCGCTAACGCCCCCCGTTTCTGTGGCGTCGGCCTTCCGTCAGTCGCTGGAGTTTGCCGCACCGTTTCCTGGCCTGGCGGTGCAGCCGGACATAATTAGCGGTTCAGGCGGGTGTGTGCTCAGGCAGGCCGGTCATGGTTTGTACCGCATGCCGGCTGCACGTCTGCCACTGGCTGCTCAGATGCACCATCAAGAACAGTGGGATGGTGCTCTGAAAGGTTGTGGCTGCAACCAGTAAGGGTTTACAGATGGCAAGGCGGATTTTACATGATTGGTCATTTTGGAGTATTTTATATAAAGCGGAGGACTTGGAAGTATCAGTCTGGTATACTTCATGCATGCTTCCATCTCCCAGGTGCTTATCCAGGAGTCGTGAGGCACCTGGAGCCTCTCCCAGGCAGCACAGGCAGCAGGCAAGGCACATTTTGGCTGGGATACCAGCCCTCAGCACTGCAGGGCACACAGACTCACACCCTATGGATAGGCAGATGAGAAATTTCTAGGCAATGAATCGCCAAACTGCATGTGTTTAGACTGCGGAAGGAAACCTGGGAAACATGGGGACAACATGCAAACTGCACGCAAACACATGGGGCGGGCATGCAAACTACATGCAAACACATGGGCAGGACATGCACATTGTACGCAGACACATGGGGAGGACATGCAAACTGCACGCAAACACATGGGGAGGGCATGCAAACTACATGCAAACACATGGGCAGGACATGCACACTGTACGCAAACACATGGGGACGATATGGAAACTACATGCAAACACATGGGGGCAACAGGCAAACTCCATGCAAACACATGGAGAGGACATGCAAACTCCATGAAAACACATGGAGACAACAGGCAAACTCCATGCAAACACATGGAGAGGACATGCAAACTGTATGCAAACACATGGGGAGGGCATGCAAACTACATGCAAACACATGGGTAGGACATGCACACTGTACGCAAACACATGGGGACGATATGGAAACTACATGCAAACACATGGGCAGGACATGCACACTGTACGCAAACACATGGGGACGATATGGAAACTACATGCAAACACATGGGGACAACAGGCAAACTCCATGCAAACACATGGAGAGGACATGCAAACTGTAAGCAATCACATGGTGAGGACAGGCAAACACCATGCAAACACATGGGCAGGGTTAATTGGGCAGTTTTTATGTGAAGAGTCCTACTATGTGAAGCCTGCTTTATGTTTCCTGCTATGTGAAGCCTGCTTTATGTGTCCTGCTATGTGAAGCCTGCTTTATGTGTCCTGCTATGTGAAGCCTGCTTTATGTGTCCTGCTATGTGAAGCCTGCTTTATGTTTCCTGCTATGTGAAGCCTGCTTTATGTGACAATGGAAAATCCCCCAACCAGACAGCTGAGTGGGAATGTTATTGGCTCATGGTACCAGTATTCTGGTCTGGACATGATGAAGCGTGTCACTTCCTGTTTGTGAACATCAGGGTGTGCAAATCATAGCAGGACTGCGTGATTGTGTGCTCGTGCTCCCCGCCACTGCACGCCAGCGGCGCCGGGTGAGAGCAGCCGAGCCAGAACCAGCTGTAGATGTCGGTGTAATGCCAGGTTGAGAAGCATCACTCCTTACAAGGGGCACCTATTATTTTTAGATCTGCAGCATTTCTTCAGCAGGCTGGAGCTGAGCGGCAGATCACTAAGATGCCCGTGTATGACTGCAGTGATAAACCGCGGCTGCAGTTGCTACCCTCGGCCTGACGTCTGTCATCAGCCTGACACCAAAGACCCGCTCTGTGTCTCACATCCAAAGGAGATTTTGATATGCGATTCACGTCCATTTCATAAAATCCAACAATGCATGGCAGAACACCTGGCTCCAGTGCCTATAAAAATGCAAAAAAGACAGTAATATCCGCATGCTTATTTTTAGTGTGCAATATGTATATTTTTTATGATCTTTTATAATTTATAACCTGGGATGTAAGTTGTGTTTGTGCCACACATGCTGCTGGGGGAGCCCAGCTTTTATGTCACATACGATGAATTGGTTGCCTTCATGATCTTTGCGTGATAGTTTCCCCGCACCCTATCAAAAAATAATTTGCAATTTTGACGATAAACGATCTTTGCGCCTCTTCTACCATTTCAGCAAAAAATAAAAAAATAAGAACAAAAATTAATAAATGTTGCTCTGCTTCTCCGACGCACGGTGTTTCCCGGATATTAAACATCCGCCTTGACGGGTCTTCCTGCAAAGCTTTTAATGAGACGTAGGAGAACACCTCTCCGTTCTCCTGGAGGAGTGCACGACCAGGTGGCACCTCGATAAAAATGGCGTTCTCGCTGCCTCAAGAGCAGGTCCAGTCGCTCCGTCTGCATCGGCAAATGAGAGTAATTATAGGGTCAGAGCGAACAAGTTTGATCCATTATGATCCACCAGAGCAAAATAATCACATTTAATGGCTACAAGCTTGCAGGCGTCTGAATGGAGCTGAAGGCGGTAATGGCGAAGAGGAGAGCCAGCCCACTTACCCTGTGCAGAGCGCTCCTGTCAAAGGGAGAGGCTTTAATCCCCAAAACCGGGACAATTTTACCCAGAATGAAAATGGAAAATCAAAGAAATGGCCCGTCAAAGAAATGGCGTAATAGGACAACCATTAATTGTATATTAATCATCACACTAGGTATAGTGCACCCCTTTCAATTACGGTTATTATTTATCAGCTGATGTTACCCAAAGTGACAAACATTTGTTTTTGGGAAAGGGGGGTCAGTCAGTCCCGGGAGTGATTGATACATAGTATGGAAAATGGACAGAGGCATCAATGCATTTTATCTATGCAAAGATGGAAATTATATTTGGAATATGCTTTAGTGCATGATATACAGGTTTTTTAAATATTGAGGGTTCATTTGGTGATGCTTTGCAGTACCTACTCCTCCATAATGCATTTGTAGAACATTCATACCATAACATCCTAGCATGCATTAACAGCTTTAACAGACATTACTTACAAATATTATATGAAATGAGGGTGGCTGGTACGGTGCCACAGCAGTCTGCACTGTGGCCTGGTGGCTCCCCCGTTAGGAGATGATATTCAGCCCCTGGCTCTGCATGATGCTTTGCATTTTCTCCACACTGATAAAAATGCCCGAGTAAATGTAGCAAAAAATGATTATACAAATTTACAAAGAAAATGCATGTTTTAGCGTTAATTTGATATTTTAATTCTACATTCGACCTTGTACTCAATTAACATGTTTATTATTTATGGTTAGGGGAAATAAAGTAAACTTACTTAAAATTGTTTAGTACATTTATGACGATTCAAGTGGAGCAGGTGTTGTGAATTTACTTAATAAAATCAGTGTAATATTTCCTGCGTAAAGGCGTGGAGCTGCAGGAAAGGCGCACACGCAGAAGTACTTTGAAAAGCTACATTTGGCGCAGAAAATTTTACGGTTGTTGTTGAATTCGGTAAGTTTTTATGTTTCGATACCCGATTCCTTTGGAGTATAAAAGACCTGTCGTTACATCAATGAAACGAGTCTCTATGGGGAGTAACAGCATTAGCAAACCCATCCCAGAGCAAATCTAATGTTATGACGATGTGTGAAATGATGGGTGGTTTAATTTATCTTGATTGAGAGAGAGTACATGTATTTGGCAATGCTGTTAGCTTCTGCTCCATGCCTGGCCAAACTGTTAGGCATCGTTAAAGGTTTTTAGCTGAGTATTTTTGTGCCGCATGTGAACGGTACCCAGATAAGTTTGACCTAACAGATACTAGTTTTCCATCTTGGGTGGGCCGGTCACTTAAAAGATAAACACGAAATCAAAAATGCATAAGACTTTATATACTGTATTTCTACATATTTATATATGCACCTTTGGATTTGGAAACTTTGTGAATGTGATTTTTAGAGAAAGCTATGCAGAGTGCATCACCAACAGGCTAAAGTAACCTGGCTACAATGGTAGCTTTTACAGTCAGCTGAATAAGTTAGAGGTTACTGTACGTCCGACTAATGGACAACTCGTACTTATGAAGAGACTGCGATGAAGTCAATCATATTAAGAATTTGAGCTAAAATCAGTGGTTTGTAATAATGGACACACGCACTACTTAAGCGGTTCGTCATTATTGTTAATTTACCCCCAACTTGCACTTAAAGAACAGATCTCGTTCGTAACCTGCAGACAGGTGGTATTACGGAAACGGGAGAATTTGATATAACTTGGCCAGCTGGAGTTATGCGAAATGTCTCAAGCATTGCATGGCACAATGAAGTCGAGCTTTTTGTTATTAGACATTATGGAGATCTGTGAAGTACACATAGGCCTACAGACTACAGACAGATCTCTTACAAAATGTGTTATCTTTAGTGTTGTGTGAAGTTTTACATTTAATCGCTCCTTTAGGTCAGAGAAAAATATTTATCCATCGATTGATTCACATGAACATATGAAGTGGATGTGCAAAATCTGTAAGTTCACCGCTGATAGGAATAAGTGATAGGAACTGTTAGCACATTACAGACTGTGGGGTGGGCAGTGTAGCCGAAAGCAGGCCGTGCCCTGTCTACACATCAACTGCCCTGCGTCCTTTAGGACTTGGAATGCCCTTCCTGCACATCTGACGAGAGATCATACAAAAGCCAGGAGAGATTGTTTCATTAACACGTTTAATTGATAATTCATCTAGTTCAGAAAGACAGTATTCTGAACAACTTGGTGGGCATTTGGAAAAATTCGAAACTGTGGCCTGTGTTTTTAAAAATTGTGAATTTAGCACCAATATCTATTCAACTTTTTTGATTTTAAACCTACTGTCTTTCAGAAATACGTAATTCAGACAACTGAAGAAGGCAAAGGTCTCTGAGAAATTGCTAAATGAATGCTGGGTACATTGCATTTGGTATATCTTCATTGATTTTCTGCTTTGCGCGTGGTATGTCCACAGGTTTTCTTTAATTTAGGCTATAAAGCTGCAAGCATGTTTGGTTTCTTTTTTGTTCACAGTTCTGTGCATTGCTGAAGTTTAAAGATGCCTGTAGAAAAATAGAAGGAATGTAATTCTGCCAATTTAATCCTGAAATAGGCTGTGCGGTCAACCTATAATAATGAAATCCATATTACTAAAATATACACAGATTAAGTGTACTTTATATTTCCTTAGTGCAAATTGTTACCAAAAATTAAAGTAAATCCAACAGTTTTTTTTTTCAGTGGATGGGGTTGTGTATGAGTCCACCCATAGTCCAAAATCATGTTCCTGGGATTGGCTCCAGAGTGCCGGTGACCTGATTTATTAGCAGCTATGGAAAGTAAAAGAGTAAGAATTTCCCATAATACATAGTATCTCTATAAACCATAGGACACCATGTCATTATAAAATGTTCATCGCTTTATAGGTGTGAGTTGTAGTACGCTATTAATAACACAGCTCAGGCTGTCAGAACACAGCCTTCTACTCCACACCTTGGTCAGGAATTAGCCTCAGAGTGGTCTCATCTGGAACCATCCAGATCATGGGATTGCTAGTAACTGCATAGTAACTGCTGTGTGTGTCTGTGTATGTGTTTGAGGCTGGGCTGACCTGTCAGCTGACCTGTCAGCTGACCTGGGCCACCATTCTCTGCACTTGTACCTAATTACCAGTGCTCCATTCTTCCCTTCCTCCCATCCTCATTCCATGTGGTCCAACTCAGGGCCGGCCCGAGCCTTTACGGGGCCCTAAGCAGAATTTGATTTCCCCCCCACCTAAATCAAGATATCTTGACATTTCAAGCACTCATGGGGGCCCCCTGGTGGCGTGGGGGCCCCAAGCGGCCGCTTAGTTCGCTTATGCCTTGGGTCGGCTCTGGTCCAACTCATGCATGTGTTTTGTGGTATGTCGTTAAATGTGGAGACCTCTGCTATATCCACTCAAAATGTCGAAACATTATGTGGAGGTCATTGCTCTGAGGTTCAAGTATTAACTGAACTCACTCCCAATTTTATAGTTCACAGACCAATTCTGAGTTCTGTCCCATTTCATAGCTTAAAGCATTGTGTGCCTTTATATATTAATTTTCTGCTTGAATATTTTTTATGTTCTTATCCCTCTCAAATATCCTGTCTCCTCTGCATGTTTGCATGATGATTTTATTTCATCGTATAAACCTTTCCTGCAAATACAGCTGGGACCGACCTTGAACTATAACCTCAATCAACTTTTGAGTTTCCCCATGTAAATTAAGAGCTGTCAGGAACCATAAGCTTTTGTACGCTACTCGTGCTCGTAAGGGCCTTCCATATACAGTCACTTAAAATATTTAAATGCCGTGCAGTTTTTATATCTTATTATATCTTCCCATGGGTGAACGTCACGCTAGCATTAGGAGAGAAGCAGGTTAGAGTAGACAAGGCCTTAGAATTAATGGGTCTTCTGAGATTTAGGAATTGAAAGACTTGACAGAATTCAAATCGACAATAAAACTGAATTAAAAGCCATTTTCAGAGGTCAGTTGTGCCGAATACAACAGTAGTTGTGATGCACTGTACTCCAAAACCATCCCTTAATGTCAGTGCTTTGCATTCCTCATTTATTTCAAGAGCATTTTTGGGTTTCCTATAAGAACACATGTAATTCCAGACACCAAGGTAGTAAAACCTGTTTTGTCTTCTGTCAGTGAACTGCAAGTTAATCTTCTATAATTCCTTTTTAGGTCTAAGAGCAAGGGGGGGAATGGAGTTCTGGTTGCAGTGTAAGTGCTGTCTTTTTGGCCAAAGCTGCACTAGTAGGAAAAACGAGCCGTTACACATTTTCCTTTTTGGCTGAAGCCTCAGGAAAGATTGAGGTGACAATGAACCATTCATTACTGTCCTTTGCTGTATTTCAATAGTGTTTCAGATATTAAAGCAGGTCTAATTTGAGAATTTTTAACAATGCTAAATAAAAGTAAAGCATGCTGCTTCAAGAGTACACCCCTAAATGAACATATTCTTATGTTTAACAGAATCAGCTTTGATATTGGCTTGTCAGAAGACCAAGACGAAGACCCCCAGGGTCACACAAGACCCCCTGGAACACACAGGACCCCCTGACTGAGCAGGAAACAGTGAGTCATTGTTTATAGCTGTGAAAGGTCCCCTCTGCAGAACTATATTTCCGCTCACTTCCAAAGCTAAAAAAAGTCAGGCAGCCACAACCATCAGCACTTTTTGGTCCACTTTTTGAGTCTTAGGCGTCAAACGGCGGTCAGCGGAAGCCTCACCTCTGGTTCACTTCGGGATGTTTTTTACATCCTGCCAGCGTTTCTGCTACCCGGCCCTGTGGGTGGGTGACTGTGCGTCCCGCGCGCGTCCGCCCCTGGCACCACTCTTACGTACGATGGCGGCTTGGCCAACAGGATGCATTAAATGCGTTGGAGTGAGAACATGCAGTCAAGATGGACATGTAAAGGGTGAATCACACTTACAGTCCTGGTCACAGGAGAGCAGGTTCATCAAACTACTACACATCCATTTTTATAATGTTTCACATTGTTTTTTTTTAAATGGCAGCTTCTCCTTTTGGCTATTTGCAGTGAAGACATCCTAAAGCCTGTAGATGCACATTTCCACATAATAACGGGTAAGAGAGCTCATTTTCCCCAGAACCGGTTTCTTACTTTCTAGCTCTGAACCTCTTTCTAGCTCTGAACCTCTTTGAGGTTAATTGACCAAAATGACCCAATTCTTTTCCACACTGATTTCCACACTGAAATTGCTCTCATTGTTCGTCTTTCTATATTTAGTTCAGTTAGCAGGATTATGCTTTCCTGCATCATCACAGTTAGTAGACGGGAGCAGAGGTCAGAGGTCAAGGCTTACATCACTGAGTCCTTTGTGTGATCCCAAATCCTGATGTTCATGTGGTGGGCTAGGGTCATTCCTGACATTGCTTCTCCTCAGAGGTCAGACTAGCCAGCAATAGCCTCTCGGAAAGGCCAGGACAGAGTAAAAAAACAAATTTTTTGGGGCAGATCCATGGGACACAGAGAGTGGAGGATTTTATTGATGATACAAATGGATCAGCAAGCCAAGTAAATATACAGAATCAGACATTTCACTCTCTGATCAAAAGACTGGTCTTTCAGTCTCATACAAACTGTGTAAATGTACCTTTCGTCCATAATAACTGAGGGATTGTCTCCTAGACTCACCCCTGGACTAGGCATGGCAGAATCTGTCAGCCCAGCCTCTAACAGTTTTAGAAACCTGTTTCTTTAAGAATCCTGATGTTTCTGACTAAGATGAGGCTTAGATGATTTCTAAAATAAATATACATTTAAGGAATCCCTTTTAATAAAACAGTTGTTTTGGTTTGATTTTCCATAAGACCAGTAAAAAATGGATGCTGATTCCAGGTGATTTGTGAGGCTTCAAATAACCACTGAGGACTGTCTTCAGATGTTCTCAGCCTTTATTTATTTATAACATTGTTGATATGATCCAGTCAGCATTTCAAATATGTCAGAAGAATCACTGATATAATTAGCAACACTGAGTGTCATTGGCAGCGCCTTTTTGAATACATAACAATCATTTAAATGGGGACACACAGACTCACACATAACTTTGAAATGGCCGACTCTGTACAGCCACATTGTAGATATCTGAAGAACGTTATCTTAGCATAGTCATGTTTATTTTTTTTGTACTCTTTTTTTTCCAAAACAGAGGCAACTGCCACATGTCTTCCAGATGGATCTCAAACAAAAACTACAGGAGTAACAAAATCTTGATGTCAACCAGTCATGAAAAAAGCACCTCGAGTGGAATTGCTTCATCAAAATGTGGTGAGTTCCTTGACCGGTCGGTTGACAGCATTCACTGAGGACTCGGTCAGTTCAGACTATGTGTAATGGGCTTTCTGCATTAGATATAAAATATTTAGAGTGTGCTGACAGTATCAGGTGTGTAAAATCTCATTCTTTGGGAACTTTCCGTTTTAGCACAGGGGAGCCAAACGGAAGGTATGATACTCGGCCTGTATGACCCCATTTTCAACAGAAATGACACATTCACACAAAGACTCACACACACACACATAAAGACCCAAGTAGGCAGACAACCACACTGACGTGGAAAAAGACACGTTATCATATATAGAGATACACATACACAAGGCCACGCGTTTCTTGTTTTAGAAACGAGAGCAGTCTTACCAAGGATGTTGTCAGCATCTACCTGGATATCACCATGTTCCTAAAATCCAGCGGTGGACAGAAATCGCACGAGGTCTCTGCTTTCTCTGAAAAGCTTGGATGATGGAATTGTAAACATCTATTGCAATGCCTTTTTTGACTTTCATGCGGGTGAAAATTAATCTACGGTAGGGGAAAAACAAAAAGCAACAAAAATAAGCGTAAATCTCTGAGACTTTAGCACGGCAGGTACAGGACGGAAGGCCCCCCCCCCCAGTGCGATACCGGGCATTCACCATCTCTCACGCACCAAGCCCACCTCCTGGAATAGCTAAATCAGACGCGTGACCCAGGTGAAAGTGGCAATTAACGCTAATATAATGCACAGGCTGCTCGAACACAACCCGGCGGTCACCAAGCCTCCTACGGCTTCTGAGCAGGTTAGGGATTTATTCATGGCAACAGATTCTTCAGATATTCCTGGACTTCAAAGGATCCAAAGTGTACTTTCCACAACCTTCATTTTATGACCATAATAAATAAATGAACTAATAATAATAATAATCATAATAATAACAAACATATTGCTCCTGGCATCTTCTCAGGCCCTTCGCCATTCCCACGGCAGGCTCATTACCATGGCAGGCTCATTCCCACAGATGTCATTCTTGGAAGGTAGACGAGACCCCTAAGTGCTCACCCCGGGAACAAGCCGCAGATTCTCTGGGACACCTTGTGAGGCTGCCTTCGCGTGGCATTTGACATTTCACTGAAAGGCGTGGGGCACAAATAATACGAGGGCGTGATTACACAAAGGCTAGAGGCTCATTTATTTCTTTTGTTCATTGAGGACATGTTACACAATGCCAGCGTTGCAGGTTGATTCGAGACCGTGAGGCTTTTTAAAAGAATGAGCTTGTGAAAGGTAAGACTGAGAGCTGCTGTGACAGATTTGTTATCCACCCCCCCCATTGTTATTTTTGGAAATTAGCACGTCATCGATATTGCTTTCTGATGGAAGGGCTCTAAAGAAACATTTGAGAAGAATGGCTTTATAAGTGAGAACCACAGTCTCCTCCTGTCTCCATTTGCAATGTTCACTCCGGCCCGAAGACTGCAGGTAAATGAGCGAGTTCTGCACTCGGATTGTGCCTTAATATATACAAGACAAACGGAGCTACACTGTGCTGCGTGTCTTTAAGCCATCAAAGACTTGTGTGAGATTAAAGACCTCGGAGTGCAGAACCTCCCGGCTGACACTAAGTACCTGTTTCAAATGTACATGTCGCATCTAGAGATTCTGACTCTGTTTTATCTTGGTGACAGTCATTTCTGGGTTGCTGCTCTAAATATTTTAGGTCTGCCCTGGTTTTTTTTTTTTTTTTTGAATTGCTACCATGCATAATTATTCTTTGTGTTCCTGCTTCTTGTAAACTTTCATCCGTAAGTGTATTCGATCAATGAAAAAGTGAAATAGCCAGTTGTGTTTTGACGCGTGGACCTCACACCTACACGGCGAGTTAGGCAGCGGGAGAAAGCGCTCTTTTTCACAGCTGCCTAATTTTTTGCGAGGTAAACGCCGACTCGCATTTTCCCCTGTGTTCCCTTCATTACGAAACTTGTCATAAAAACACAAACAACAGACTTCTCAGCTACAAATATCCTGAAACCCCTGCGATCTAAACAAATGGGATCTTGCCATCTAGAGATCTGCCCGCATGCAGTCTGATACCCACAGTCCTTCAGATCCTTATTAAAAGCATGCGTTCAGCTTATTTCCATCATGTCTTATATTGTATCTTCATTTGTCATGAGGAAAGACACTTGCCTGGCAATAACCGTGTTGCGAAACAGCTGAATCCCGAAATAGGAAAATGTAACCGACAAAGTGCGTCCAGTTTAAACATTAAGACGCGTCAAAGGTGCTCCGAGGGATATTTACTGTGCGAGTCGCGGGATTGGCAACTTTTGGGTGTTTCAGAGGACATTAGAGACCAGATTACACTGAAGGTAAGAGAAAAGGAACGGATTGACAGTGTGATGATGGAGGGAAAGAGAGAGAGACAGGGGGAGGGAGGGAGCGAGATGAAGAGAATGCTGGTCTCGTTTCAGCCCTGATTTTCCCCAGGGGCTCCGTTTGGGTGCGGTGAGGTTCCTCACCAGCACGCCACCTGGCTGGCATAGTCCTGGGTGGTGGTGACCTCGGGCCCGTCTGGCCCCGCCCCCCGGCGGTGCTTGGCGAGGAAGGCCCTCTGCTCGCGCAGCCTCCGCCGCTCCTCGCGCCTCCTCATGCGCTCCTCGCGGCGCTCCCGCTGGCGCGCAAACTGGACGCGCTGAAGGAAGAGGTCCTTGGCGAAGTCGTAGAGCTGCACATCGAGGTCGTTGAGGGCCTCGATGCGTCGGCGCACGTCCTCGGCCACGTCCACGGCGGACGCGCGCGTGCTGTTGATCTGCGTGAAGGCCGAGATGAAGCGCAGGCGGAACGTTCGCTCGAACAGGTACTGCGTCTTGCGCTGGAATTCGGTGAGCCCATAGAAGGCCATGTTGCGCAGGTTGGCCTTGGCACTGCTCAGCAGCGTATGGCTCCGCTCGCTCTCGTTCATGGAGGACAGGTTATAGCAGCCCACCAGGCTGAGGTCGGCCAGCATCCGCACCTGCCGATTGTTGGCCAGGTTGGAGGGGCAGTCCATGAACTCGGACAGAGCCACGCCCGACCAGTCATCACCCTGGTAGCAGGTGGGCAGCTCGTCCTGTGTGGGTGAGCGCCCGTCGCACATGTGCAGCGACGTCTTCCAGGTGGCACCGCGCTGCACGTGCTTCCACTCGCTCAGGTAGCGTGACACGGGGTCGCGCAGCAGCGTGATGTAGTAGAAGTTCCTACAGGGGGTGGCAGAGATACAGGAAACACGGGTCTCAATTCAACAGCCAACTAAAGCTCCATTTCCCTTCTCCTTTTCACGACTGTCGCACTGTGGGAATGTTACCGATCAGGTGACACAAAGGCGGAGGCACGAGAAAAGAAAGATGGAACAGAAACTTCTAGAAAGTTCTAGGGCTGTTAATATCCAAGGTCACTCATTTCTTTCAGTGACTGCAAGTCTTCTTGCCTGCATCAATGGCTTGATGAAACACTTACTGTACAGAAACTGCCTGCATCCTCTACTTATTAGATGCAACGGTATTGTTTATATTTCCAGTCAGTTTGTAAAATGCGAATGCTTATGAATTAAAATAACAGTATCGCTTAAATTGCTAGTGGGGTTGAGTTGTGTGTGTGTGTGTGTGTGTGTGTGTGTGTGTAGTAGGGTTCGGAAAAGCAATGGCCCTAAAAGCACGGTCTCAGCTGTTTTAAGAAGAATGATCTAGAAGGGGAACAGAAGCACAGAAAAGCAGAACACCTTTAAGGGCAGCATGCGACCCTCACAGCCACCAGCCGCAAAATGTCCCTCGCTGCCTGTCGCCCAAATCCATCCTGCTGACATTATGTATGTCCTTAAACCGGTCATTAGTCCAGCATCCGTATGGATTTCGTAGCCGCAGGGCTGGAGATCAATCAGCTGGGCATCATGAAAGCTCACCCTGGATCTGGCCCCATACCTCCCTCTGAATCCGGAATGGCACTGTGGCAGGTTTCATTTCCACGAGCATTTTCACAGAGACCGCCTCAGCACTTACGTCAATGTTTATATAATTAGCAGGCGCTTTTGTACAGAGTGGCGTACAAGTGAGGGTCAGAGAGCAGGGCTGGGGTTAAGGATGCTGCAGAAGGCCCTAGTGGAGACATGATCACGCTGCCGACATGGGACTGGAACCCACAACCTTCCGGACCTGAGCAGAGAGCCCCATGTCTCTGAATTCATCTCCCAAAACACTCGTATTTTAGTCCTTAGCCCATAGCATGTGAATATGTTACATCACATTTTTTTCACTTTTAATGTAATGTGATACTCCAAAATCAAAGCAGATAATTACTGATTATTGTAGATTCACTCGCTAGTGGTCCCTCGCCATGACTTGGAGGCTGCTGGGTACAGCGCCATAGCCTCTGTGTTCCCTGTGGCTGTAATGAAAGAGGAAGGGTCCTGAGCAGCAGGTAGCTTTCTGGATGTTGACATCCGCTCAGAATTGTACTCCTTTCTAAGGCTTTTTTGTCAGTGGTTAGTGCCGCACTTGTTGTTCTGCTAGAAGTAACATCTTATTATCTGATGGATAACCAAATGCTTGGTGGTCAACTGTGGAAAAGTGCATGTGACCCACCCACAGGTGGCGCTCTCATTGCATTTCCAGTACAGCTTCTTATTGGAACTCTAATACGCCTTATTACTTTCACTGTCACGCATACACACACACACACACACACACACACACGCATACACACACACACACACACACACACACACACACACACACACACACACACACACACACACACACACACACACACAC
>JAODKM010000034.1:21789153-21803733 GCA_026780845.1 Petrocephalus sullivani
TCCATTCATTCCAATGGGCATAACCCTGACCCCAACTATGACACCCTTAACCCCTACCCAGCCCTAACCTTAACCATCAGTAACCAACCCAAATACAAGACTTTTGGCATTTTTACTTTTTTGCTTGCACTCTCAGAGGTTATCCAAATGGGGACCTGAATGTCCCCAAAAGTAAGTAAATAAAGTAAAAAAGGTTTTACTACACTGTGGGGACATTTTGGTCCCCATATGTGATCTATGCAAACACACACACACACACACACACTCTAGTACTCTAGTCTCTCCATCACCACACCAACACAGACAGCCATTACTGCTGCCAACTTGCTGCAGCAGGCCTGGGCTGTGATGTTTACTACAGTAACCAAATCTGGATGCTGTAGAAACATGAAGTCTGTCACGGCCCCTGGAGGAATCATGTTCGCTTTTGTGCCTGAACTCCGCTTCCTCTCAGCCAGCTTAACCTGATCGCTAAGCCCTTAATCAGGATTACGAGGCATCGGACTGTTCTTAAACTCTTAAGTTTAACATATGAACAGCTCATAGAGATGTAATGTTCTGACGCATTTGTACTCTGAAAGGTTATGCCATATCACGTTGCTGACAAATACAAAAAAGTGCTGCATTTAAGGGCTATTAAAAATGTTCTGGACGAGTGGTTTTCTCTACGAATGAAACCACAAAGGCAGAGTGGCATAATGGCCACATGGACAAATGAAAATCATCCGTGTTAGACACCAAGGAGGCATTTAGGAGCTCCCTGGTACTGCAGCGATGTTTCTGAAGGGGTCTTCCTCGTCTGCTATGGATGCTATAATTGCCGAGCGCTGGCCAGGAGAGGGATTTATGATGGCAGAAGAGCCCAGCTCAGGGCTGACCTTATCAACCTGGATCTGCGAACGCGTGCAAGCTTCACTACCTCCTGAAAATAACAAAACGGCATGTCCCGGCGTCCTCCCGGAGAAGCCGCCATTAGGGGCCGTCCATTATTTTGCAGAGCCTCTCCCGGGTTTCCTAGCCCGACCTGCTGCCTTGGCGGGTGACAGCCCGGTCTCTGCGGCCCGGCGACCGTCGTGGGCCTCATCTGCTACACACACACTTGTTCAGGATCCTTGTCCAACTCGGAGAAGCTGCCAGCTTCGCCAGCACTCTGGGGCGGCTGACCTTTTCTGCGGCAAAGCGGCAGCCCATCCTCTGCATGATTCACTTTCACACTCCTACATGCAGAAATATTTATTCTTTAAATAATTTCAAACATCCTTAGCTGTACTCCCGCTGACTGAATTTAGATCAGTCGAGGGTAATGCAGCGCAGACTTTTTCATCCTCATACTTATATTTGCGTGGACTCATTTTAGATTTTAGCTATTTGGTGGATGAGCTGTTGATTCTGTTATTGCCCCTGGTAAATTCTCCGGCCTACAATGAATTGGGGGTGGGAATTTTGCTGGAGCGAGGCACTTGTCCAAATTATTCTGATGGTTTCTGTTAGTTTAGTGAGGCCCATAATTCAGATCCAATGGGATGTGAGGCACTAGGACTGCTTTCCCACAATGCTTTGTGGCAGCTCTGCGATAAAAGACCCGAGGTCGCTCCCAGACAGATGACCCGGTTGTCCTTGGGCGACTCGTGCGGCAAGGAGAGGCTAGGATACTGCTGACCGACAACACAGAGAGCTGGTGGTCACAAATCACCATGGCGATGCCTGCAGAACACTGAGTGCTCAGGGTCAGAGTGCTGCCGGCTCTGAGAGTGCTGAAGCACACTGGCCTATAGGTGGCGCTAGAGTGCCCCAGCGCAAGGTCACCACTATATGACAGTGTGAAAGTTATTAGCTGAGTTGACATCGTATAGACATACTCCACTCTACTCAACCTATGTTTTCAATGTCTAACTTGGCATAACCATACAGTAATTGACAATATATGACACAGATAGCTGAATTAGGAGATAAAATGGTCTCTAATGCAATTTAAAAGGTTGTGAAACAAAGATAATAGAGATATTCCCAGCTTATTTCCTGCAAAACAATGAAAATGCCAATAGGGAATGAATCCAGAAAGCTTAAAAGAACTCCTCTCATGTTCCCCGTAGTCCCAACGCAGGAAGAGCGAGTTAGTTTGGAGGTAATGATAACACGGGGGGCAGGCATTTAGACAAGTGACTGCAAAGAGCCGCTCCGCCGTGTTGCCGGGGGCGACAGGTTGGGCGGGAGGCATCTGCGATCCGCCCCCCCCTTTCCGCCCCCGCGGTCCTTCATTAGCCTGTCTCGGGCTATGCAGGAGCACGCTGCAAGCCCCTCAAACGCCCACCGCAAAGCCTGGAGGGGTCGTCTCAGGATACGTCCTTCAGAGCATCACTGGGCGCGTCCCCACGTGCCAGCCGGCTGTGACATATGTCCGCGATTGCGGACTCCGGGCGACACGCTCCCGGATCCAGCCTTTAATTTCTCATCGCTTTGCCAGGGAACGTCGCAGAGGGCTGCTGCACTTCCAAAGGAAATTGTTTTAACACTACTCGACTCTTAATTCGTGTGTGCATTAAAACAAAATCAATAACTTGATCGGTTTTTTAACGGGCTGAATCACATATACACAGAAAGAGAGGCAGCACGAGTCCTTAGCGAAGCAGGCGAATATCGACCGAATGTTCTGGAAGCAGCTGAGGCATTGGGCTGCTAAATTCCCACTGATTTTGGTAAATCGCAGATTAATAATAAATGCGAGCCGTATTGTAGCTCTCTGGGATGCGAGGAGCTCATTCCAGTTTGCCGAGCTCAACTGGGATTCTCACAGCAGACCGAAGTGCGATTTATTAAAATGCCCGACACCCGCCGCTGATCCACACAACAATGCAATTTACACTCATTTGCCACAGCTTCCACTGTGTAAAATAATGACACATTAAGGTAAGCGTTTCAGGTGAGGACGCGGAGTGCTTATGTGGCACATTATGTTTCTCGCCGCCATTAAAAAGCTTGAGAGAGCAGGTAAATGGGATGCATTTAGGGGTTCACACAAGCTGCAGCACGCTAACTACAACCGCGACACCTCGGCACGATGGCCAAGTCCGGCTCCAGCGGCACGGTACTGGGAGAGGCAGGTATAAATAGACATCCTCATTACATCACCCAGCAGGCTCATACAGCAGACTGTGTCCTTGTCTCTTGGGACCTTCTCCTGTATAAATCCCAGGGTTCCCATTTGCTGAAGAGATCCAACACTTAAATCCCTTTAATTGGACCACCTTAGCCCTTCATATATTTGGTCTTTTATACCGCTGACAGCAGAGAATATTGCCAGGAGTACAGGTTTTGGTGAACTAGATTCCCCGGTGCCGGAATGTCTCAAATGAACACAAATACTCATATTTATTGTGCATTTCGCTCATCGTTCATCGCCCCTCGCTGGCTTGTCCCCAGTCGCCGAGCCACTCGGTGATGTGCTCAGTGAGAGCTATTAAGCAACATAATGGATGGAGTACAGGTGATGATGGTTTATTTGGGTAGGAAGTGGATGGGAGATGGGGTGGCTCTTTCATTTTAATGTCATCAGCTACTCTTTGGAGGGGGCAGGGTTTTAAATGATGGGGACGTTCGTTATTTGAACTAGGTCGAGGTGATCACACACTTCTTGCACTGAGCTCAGATACAGTTGTTGGTCATCGCTGACGCTATCCAGGCGCAGTTTAATGTCCGCCTGACATCACATGGGGACCCGTCGGTATCTGACCTTCCGTACTATGGCAGAGTCCCGTCTCTGCCACGTGGCTCACGCAGGGGATGAATATGGGCAGGTCGATGAGGCAAGAAAACAAAGGGCAAGAGAAACTGCTTGTTGTCAGAATCGCAACGTCGCAACAGGACTTCACAGCTGACTGGCTGTGTCCAAACGGACCACACGGGTGGCGGGCAGTTCAGGACATAAGCTGGCCCGTTATCGCAGGTCAGTATGGGGACGTGGCTCACAGCAGAAGATGAAGGCTGCTCTGGATGGCCATGGTAAGGCTCATCCAGGCTTCCCTCCTGCCCAGGCCTCCTACACTGTAATTGTCTGTAATTATCCTTAATAACACAGATCCAGGTCGCTGGCCTTCCTCGCGACTGCACGATACCAATGGCGAAAGCTGCAAATTTAGTCCCCACCTGCTGGTGTCCCACCTGGGTGCGAGGTATGGTGGTGGTGGGTGGAGGGGTGTGGAGGAAGGAGATTGGATCAAAGATCATGGTCTGGGGAGGAGGACGAAGGAGATCTTCATGGAGGCTGAGATGCGAGTGACTCCTTTGCTGGTGACGGCTTCGACTGCAGAAAGTGCATCATGTTATACGTCAGAAGGGGGAAAGCTAAGAAACTGATCTCACTGACGATCTACGTAAATAAAGTGGGCATGTCGTACATCTCCAGACTCATTCTGACTCATTGACTTTGACTGGCATTTTGCGCAGGATTTATTAACACGCAAAATCTTCCACCCACGTGCAAAAGTATCTGAGCGGATCTCACTGCATCGTATTATACATGCGTACGTGTCATGGTATGAGGTTACAGCTGCTCCGATTTCTCAGGTCTGGATTTTTGTGTGATCCAGGATGTATGTTCTGTGATTCAGGACCTTTCCTTGTGCTTTTTATTGCACTCCTCATTTATCCACAACATCCCAGTTTTGCCGAGTGCATCGTGTCCCTGGATCAGCAAGGAGGGCTTGTGTTTCACTTCTTTAACCAATCACAGGCTTTCATCGTATGACAGCACCACAATTAAAACCCATTAAGTTGCAAGGTGCACAGGTTTCTAAGGTACCTCTTCTGTTTTGTAGGCCTTTTGTTAAGAGACATGACAAACATAGACCAAACATGAGAACATGCTTGCCTGTGAAGGCTGTTCAGAGCTATATAAGGGTGCATATTTAGTTCATGATGGTAGTAATAAGAAGAACAAGGCTTGAAACCTTCAAGCAACCATCCAAGCATAAGATAAGAGGCGTATCTTGCTGAGCCACACACTGCATCAGGCCTTTGATGTGGAAATGAGAAAGGAAAACGCAAGCCCCCCCCCCGTCAAACTCTGCAAAGTCAGGATGTCCGGTTCAACAAGCCTCTCCTTCAGGTCCCGGTATACCTGTTACACACTCGAAATCTTACTGACGATGCTGCCCCCTGAAGGTGGAATGTTCTAAATAATGCTGTGTCGGGGGTGCAGGCTGTGTAGAAGGCAGCCTGTAACTCTTTTCAGCCTGACTTTCGGAGCCGAGGCCACATCTGATGCCCGCTGAAGTGTAACTGGCGCTGTTGGGCCAGCACTTCAGAACCGTGTGGTCGCTGCTCTGGCTATTGGAAGGGAGTTAGCTGGTCACTCTCAGCCTCTCAGGCTATTTCCACAGCTACACTCTGCATGGGGGGGTGGTATCGCAACTTCCCCACACTCCTCACGACTCTGCAGGTTTTAGGAACAGCCAAAAACCAGAGGTGAACTTTTCCGTAAGTTTACGATGCAATAAATGTCACCTCATTCCATCATCCGATTGTCCTACCTCAGCAGGTTTTACGTGTAAAATAACAACTGGCCAGGCGTATTCACCTGTTTCGTACGGCCTTAAAGTACATCCAGAGAAATCCACCGGAACTCGGCTGAGGCTCCGGGTCCGTTAATGACCGAAATGGGGAAATCGAATACCAGTGAAACAGTCCAGATAAGCCGTGTGCACCTAGCTTTTACGTTCCCATAGTGATGTTGTTATTCATTTCTGCTGTGTCGTCTCAAAAATTGTTTTCATGGTTAAATGTGCTCGACACTCGAGCTAAAACCATTTCCGGCGGAGCTTGGCGACTTAATGTAAGCTCCTTCGTCCTGCCTCCAGTGTGACATTTCGATTTTAAACGAGCAATGATGAAGCCTGACTTAGCTTCCACCCCTGCCGGAATGCCGCGTTGCACGCTGAGCTTATCGGAATGCCGCGAGATGATATTTAATCCGTGTTATTTACGGTCACTTTAGATGGCAGTGTACGACCGCAAAGCTACTGCATTTCATTTAACTGTACATCAAGCACGAAATCGGGCTCAACGATCGATATTCTTTTTAAGTTCCTTTGAGTCGAGCTTCCGTCTCAAAAGTTTCAAAGGGATACACGTGTAATAATTTCCCAACACCGCGCCCCGGTGACAGATGAGAGTCATCTCCAGGATACCGGCGGCTTGGAATCCGTGGTTTTCAGCTCAGACTGATGTTCAGGAAATTAGTGCATACCAATGTTAGGTGCCACTTCAAGCCCCCCCTCGCTGGTTCAGGATGGGGGCCAGAGTGGGAGGGGGTGGTGATTACACTCAGTGGATTAGTTACACTTAGTATTAATGGTGCATTGTGGTCTTTTGTGTAAACTTTAAAACGACCATCCTACCAACTACTTCATGCTGAAAAGTGAACACACTCGTGTACAGTTCCTTCTTTATGTCGGTCACTGAGGCCATGCATTAATATTCTATTTGTTTTTTGCTTTTGGTTGGTTAATTGGGCCAGGTCCGCAACCGGATGCCCTTGAGATGTTATGTCTGTTGTTATTGAACTTTTAACCACTAGACTGTGAAAAGGCCATGCTGTGGGGAAAACAGTCCCCTGGAGGGTGCCATTAAAATAATTAAAGGTTTGGTCCAGTCATACTGGCTAAATGCTGAATATTGGCACATTCTGATAGCACACACAGTTTGATGGATTCTAGGAAACACGTGCTATACTTTTCAGAGCAGTGGTTAATAGAGGACCTGAGAAAATAGCAAGAATAGTATTAAAGTTGATTAATGGAGAGTGGCTTTGATGTAGCTGCTTCTAGCATGTTTTCAGCTATGTAAATTGGTCTAAATATATATAAATCACTCAGGGTAAAAAGGTCCTCCAAGCATCTATAATGTGCTAAATGTGTCATTAATTAGGATAATAAGAATATAATAATAAAAATCTGCAGGCAATGCTGATGCTTATCCCACTCATATAATGTCCACGTAGCTGTATCTGTATGAGGTGAGATCTGTGTTCAATTGTACAATCTGAGATCTGTGTACAAACTGTATAGTTTCACAACACAAGTGCATCATCTACCAAGGACCAATTCCTAATAAAGTAGTATTATAAAATAAATTTATGCTGAATTCTTTCATTTGGCTGTTAAAAGATGTAAATGTAATGTTTTTATGGCACCACACAGAGTAGGAGAACATTAGGAGTCATGTTGCATGACTGCTGGGTTTCATTCAGCATCCATTCCACATGAAAACAAAGTAAAGCAGCTTATTGAATAATCTTCAAAGTTAGGGATTTAATATAATATATTGGCAGTTAAAATTCAAATTCATAGGCATTACTACAGCAATCTTCTAATGATTGTGTATATAAATAGACTATTAAACAGTTAGCTCTGTTCTTTTATCACATGCTTAGGAAGAAAACTATGGTCTTCTGGTGTAAAACTATGACCTTAAATCTGTCAACGTGTGCCAGACATTTCAACACCTCGTCTCAACTCAGCCCAGTATTTTTAGCAAGCATTTTGTTAGGACTAGCACTCCCAGTTTGGCTAATCAATCTCTCTATTATTATTAATGTATTTATTATTTATTAATTAAGTTATTTCGTGAATTAAGTAAATTGAGCTGGTGGCAAAATTTAACAAGAACTTGGGATGGCTGGGGTGCCATTCAGGAAATGAGGAGTTCATCTAACCATCCAACATGACATTTTGCAGTACAGAAGAAATTCTTGCTACTTTTTATTGTGTTACTGTTAATTGTTTTTTTTCTGGGAAAACTTACACTTACTACCCAGATAAATAGCTTCAAATGTTTTTTTAACATACTGTTTTTGCACAGTATGTTTTTTATTGTTGATAATGATGACAACTAATAAGTAAAATCAAGATCCTATTAAATTAGATTTTCTTGAGAGCAACAACATTCCACATGAATTTCGGGAATTCTGCCTGTTTTCATGTCATGTCCATTCTATACCTGGATGCTTGGCACTTAATTTTACAATGTAGAACTTAATTTTACTACTAGTACTTATCCAGTTATTACTGAGAACAGACCTCCTATTAAATGTATAACATGCCAGTTTCCATCAGATCTTTAGGGGCCTGGCTTTGGACAAACCCTGACACTGAGTCACAGGTTTCTTACTTAATGGACTGTCTTTGTGGTGTGAATTCTTGTCCATTGGAGGACAACATCCTCATTCGACACAATCATTGACAGTTTCCTGCCCCTTCTGTTTTCTCCCCAGAGTGGCGAGCGACACCTGTTATGTGTTAGTCTTACCTCTCGTTCTGACCCTCATGTTAACTCACCCCAGCTGCTTCTTGTTGTGATCCCTATAAGTGCCTTCTAGTGCTGTGCTCCCCAGTGCAGTCATTGTGTCTGTGCCATATGTTACCTGCTCCTTCCTGTTTGGTGTCTCCCTGTTTTTGATCCCTTTGCTTTTGGTTTATTCCCCGATAAAAACCTATTTTGTTTACCCCCAACTCCATTGGATCGTGACCGCAATGAACCGATCAACTGCTGCAGGTTTTAAGGCAGTTTAGTAACTTGAAGAAAAGCACGAACAAGTGGCCATGTTTTCCTCAATACAAAATGAGTATTGGGGGAACAAATTACAGTACCAATTATTTCACAGCAAATGATTCATAAGAGGGTAAAACGAGCTTCTCCTTGTTTGATATTCCTTGGCATGCATGATTGGTGATGCTGATTGGGCAGGTGTTGCTTTTTGCTCGGTGATATGTGCTGTATTCTGCCTTTGTCTTAAATCACAAACTAAGTTGCAGATTTGTCCATTACTGCCCCCCCCCCCCAAAAAAAAGAGAAATTTAAACCACTGGACTTCAGAAAAGCAACGGCGTGGAAGAAACAATCTACTGGAAGAACCAGAGAAGGAAGGTTCAGGAAGACAAAAGAGCGAAGGAAGCCCATTGAAGAGGATGGCTGGTGACAGAAGCACCATTAGCAGTCTAAAGAAAAGGCTTAAAATAACAAAGTTAGCCTCCAGAGACCAGGGGTGAAACTCTATCAATTCTCTGTCTGCATAGGAGTTTGGCAGGAGAATCAAAGGCCTACGCTGAGGAAGGCGCACAACGCGTCAGCTCTGAGGACGGGAGAAATACACTGGGATTAATGACGACTAACAAAGGCAGCATCACCTCAGGAAAAGAGGGGGGTAGGGTGACGTAGCATATGGAGGGAGAGCCCTTCGCATCTCATCTGGGATGCATGCTGGAGATAGTCACATCTTGGGTAGGAGTACCTGCTTGCCGGCTTTTATTGATGATGTAACTGATCTGCGGGTGGAATCGGGACACAAATGGAAACAGTCTGTTTTCACGTAACCTTGGAGTCTGCATCGGGGAACACAGCTGGAAACTTTGAAACTGTCTCTAAGTCAGCCTGATTTAAACCCTACTGAGCCTACATCTCTATCCCAGAAGTCAGATTTAAACGTGGCACATACAATTCACCCTCAAAACAGGCAATGTCAGTACAACTGAAAGCTGCCTCAGTGAATTCTGGTGGAGGGACGGTGAAAAGATGCATTGGTCCGACTTTGACAGCTCAGGTCATATCCCGCGGACGTCTCCTTGGTCTAATGACCTAGGAACTAGCATCTTTGCACTATGGACTTTTGGCTTTAGTCTCTTCTGTACATCCTGCCTTTAATTGTTTGTTCTTTGTAGTTACGTTTTTTTTCTTTTTTTGCTGTACGTCTGTCCTGTTTATGCTAGCAACCAAAAAACAGATAGAAATTCCTTCTATGTGTGAACATACTTTACCAATAAAACTGATTCTACATATACAGTACATACAAATGCTAACCCGAAACTGGGGGCCAAACACACAAGAAATGTTTTCACAAGACTAGACACGAATATACAATTTTGCCTGATGTCTTTTTTATCTATAATAAGTGCCCTGGGACAACTGTTGTGAAGGGCACTATATAAAAATAAATTGAATTGAATTGTAATAAAAAAAATTAAGTTAGCCCTTTTGCAGCAGCTCAGTTCTTTTATCAACATGCTCATATTATATGCAAGTCAATTCAGGCGCTACTTTGAGCACAGTTGATTTGAGTACAGTTCTGTGTTAACACTGGAGAATAAGTCCTCTGGGCTCAATTCCCATGCATGTCACATTTGCCGCATAGTTCCAGTTTTTAAGACCCCTCTTCACTGCTCACTGCTCAGCCTTAACCATTGGCTTCACTCAGCCAATCCGCGACTCAGTATCTGAGTCAGAGGCGCGCTGCACTTTCCACAAGGCATTGATTTCCATCATCAGAGGGAATAGGAACAAACAGAGCCTGTCAGACCTCCGAGCACCCAAATGTCACAAACTGAAATGGTAATGACCGTAAACGCTTTGTCAGATGTGAATAATAACAATCGAGCTTTCGTGCCGTGCCTGCCGGTGCAGGCTATTAAAGTTTAAAAAGGTCCTTCCCAATTAATTATAAACAAAAGGGTTTGGGCGAGGGCATATGCTGTGGAGATGCCTAATGTAACATGGGAGATTCATCCATCATTCATAAACTCAACCAGTGCAGGGTCGTGGGGCGCCTGGCAGCACAGGGCAGCAGCTGGGATCCACACCGGACAGCGTGGTGACGATGCAGAGACAATAACTCTCTGAAATATACAAATAAAATAGATAAATTAACTAAATTAAATTAATAAAATAAATTAGAATAGATCTAAGTAAATAAAAAGCTTAAATACCAGAGGTTAATGGACAATAACGAAACGTAATTAGGAAACAAAGGATTGCAAAGCACGATGAAGCTGGAGAAATGACCAAGGAGCCAAGTCCAGAGAAGCTGCACATCCTGCCCCCCCCAGCCCCCCTCTGCCCTGCATGGCCTCGCTTTGCATAGCAGATGCTGGCCTACATTTCAGTGGCCCGACCTTCCAATCAGACTTCCCTCTAGCGCCCAGTTTTCCAGCAGAAATGTTTCTTGCCATTCACAAATTAATGTGTCAACCAGCCCATCTTCCAATCAGAACTCTGCCTGTCACCTAACTGTCCAATCAAGAGGCTCAAGACCCTTGAGGCCACATCGCTGGTATGAAACATAAAAAGTAGAGAAATGATAATCTAAAAATATACAGAATACAATAAAACATACTAAATATACAACTATGGAAATATTGAAAAAAGGCAAAATAAGACAAACGTGCAATTAACACAACACAACTTAGTGTGATATTGCACATACATGAAGGGGTTTGTGATAAAAGAGTGGGAGAGATTAGAGGAGAGAGAGTGGCTGTGCAAACAGAAAAGGAGGGGGTGTTACCTATAAGCCTAAGCCTAATACTGCCCCTGACCATGCCACAATGCCTCACTGAAGGGCTCTAAGATCCTCAAAGACTGTGTTGAGTGTATGCTGGGGAGTTTTGTGGATATTTCTGTTTTATACAAGGCAATAATTATGCTTTCATTAAATAACATGTAGAGTCACTGATATTTCCAAGGATTATATGCAAAGAAATTGTCCATCGTGGTGACATTTACCTAGAGTTACCATAACAATTACTGGCCAGTTTAGCGACTGACACAGTGCTTAACAATGTCCTAATCACTACAGGCATGGTGTAGGTAGGGCCATGATGTAGGGCCATTACATTGGCCCACTGCCCCTTTGGACTCAACTCTGGCCGGTCATTAGTATAATAGAATAATCCCAGAAGAAAGGTGCAGAACCACTGCAGGTGAAATGGAAGAATATTCTGAGAATGCTGGTGTGATATATGGAGCATCTTGCAGAATGGGCTGCCGAGGGAGGCTGAGGAATCATATCGAGGCTACAGCCTTCATCACTGTAAATATCCACTGATTCTCTGGAAGATGTCCCACGTCACCCCGGGGTATTTATCTGTTGCTTATCAACCACCTTTTCTTGAAGACATCGCAAATCCATCGTAACTCAGAGCAGAAGGAGAGTCGAGCACCCCTGAAACAATGCGATTGCCCTTTGCTGTCGGAGAGATAAAAATGGCTCGACTCATGTCAAGCGAAAGGTCAAGTCACAACCGTAGGAAATGAGGAGAAATCAAATAATGCGATATCAATCACATAAGTTTAATAAATGCTTACATTTCACCATGGAAACCGATCATTTATGAGATTCAGAATAATGACGACCAGTAGCGATATTGAGTCTTCGAAAAAGCTTGCCGCGTATAATTGCTAACAGTTTACTATGAAAGCCACTTCCTCCTCTTCCATCGTCAATGTCTGTCTGCTCAAATGCCAAGGACAGATTTTATCAGTGTTTGATTATTTCATCTCTTGTTTGTAACAGAGAAACATTCACCCGCAAACACTGTGTCACCAAATATGCTTCTATGCAGTAACAGCTGGTAGAAAAATCTATTAATAAAACGTCTTTGTGAGAGGGATACGCAAAGGGTGACTTTGTCATCATGCGAGATGTCTGTCAGACAGACAAGTTTTCCTGCCTCAGCTGCCGTTTCTACACCCATTATGCAGTTATGCTCAGAAATGTTATACTCATAATTCCAAGCCTACACTCTAAAGGTCCACAAAAGCCAGAGCCAGCGAGAGATGAGCTTCTCCCTGATTGGTTGACTTGACCCGTTTCATGTTACTAGTGAACCCAAGTGAGATCCATGCACAGTCAAGCATTGATACCTTTCCCCGGATCCATGCACACATTTCCTGACACATCTGACTAAATGCTATTACAAACTGACTAATTTGTTTATGTGACTTCAAGCTGCTTATTCTTACAATGACTTTGTGACTTCAATTCAAGGAGCTGGCTCAGTTTCACAGGACCAGGGGCTTTCTAAGCTGGAGTCTGCCAACCTGGGTCTGTAAACACTGTAAACGGGGGCCTTCCCAGTGTGGCCCACATAGCAGAGATACTGGGAAGATGGGGTTGGCATTATGTGTAATCACTGTAGGCGTCTGACTGCATCTGATTCATTTTCAGATAATGGGCTCTAAAAAATCTAGCTCTGGTCACTAGTGGTCAGGCGGCTAATGCCTCTGAATGCCTCATACGGCGGCTAATGCCTCTGAATGCCTCATACGGCGGCTAATGCCTCTGAATGCCTCATACGGCGGCTAATGCCTCTGAATGCCTCATACGGCGGCTTGCAGATGTAATGAAATCCTTCCCGTGGCGTAAACAAAAGTGCAAAAAATTTCATGTTCATTTTTAGATGCCTGTATGTATCTATCTTCCAATGGCTTATCTGATGTAAAGGATAATGGGGAGGGTGGACTGAGGCACAAGGCGGGGGCCAACCCAAGTGGAGGCCTGCCCGTTGTACAGTGCACACACTCACACATTACGTAACATCCTGTTCAAAACCCAAATATAAGATGGGGGTGTGGATGTCCAAAATACACATCGGATACATATGGATGTACAAAGTCTGGCGACTTTCAATCCATTCAGTCAGCTGTGTCTCATTACCAAGAATGTGAGCGGACATGTGACCCCAATGCCCAAGGGTACTCAGGCCATCAAACCCGACATTTGAGGGAGACATGGGATATTTTGGATAAGTCTCCCCCTAATTGCCCACACCCCTTGCCGTTCCTTTTTCGGCATGGCTCACGCGTCTCAAGTTTGTTTTGTATCGATTACTGAGAGAAGGGTTTGAGGATAAAGCGTCTCCCAGTGCTAGCAACCCCTGTGCCTAACAAACGTCACTGTGACGCCGCAGGCCAGGTCTGAATACTTGTCTGGCATGCAGTGTTGCAGACAGCATGAAAGCATGAATAATAATAATAATAATAATCAAGCAATCAGAATCAGAATAGGCGGGATGTCACCTTGCAGCACTTTCTCTGATCCTTATAAAGATGCTAAATCAAAGCACCGCCACAAACAGCCCAGCCCAACATATCTATTAAATGCTCACAGACAAAAGAAGTTGCTCCATAAAGAATGTGAATGAGGGCAAAGTGTTTAGGAGAGAGAGCTGTGCACCATTCTATCTTATTTCAACTTCAGCTCAACTATTAACCTTGAGGTGGAATAAGTTTTCCTAAATGTCAATAATACGATAATTAATTCAGGGTGCGGATCTTCCAGACACTCTAAAGTACCTGTGTTCCGTAGAAAGTCCCAGCACAGCAGCCGTCTGTCTACAAAATGCAGAACTTCAGGTGAGTTTTAAACAAATTAATTCGAAGAAGAGGCAGCGGCATTATTCACATTGATCACTGCTTTCAACGGTCCAGTAGTGCATTTTAAGTAGCCTTGTCCTCTGTGCTTGGTGATGAGCATGAAGGTTTGTTCTGAGACTTTTAGATCCTCAGAAGAGGTGCTGGTCTTAAGGATGGGTGTTCAGACTTGATGGTGAGAGAGAGACAGGTAAGGGATGCACGTGGAGAAGGGGATGCACGTGGAGAAGGGGATGCACGCGGATAAGGGGATGCACATGGGTAAGAGATGCCCACGGGTAAAGGATGCACACGGGTAAGGGATGCACGCGGAGAAGGGGATGCACGTGGATAAGGGGATGCACACGGGTAAGGGGATGCACACAGGTAAGGGATGCACAC
>JAODKM010000034.1:21819387-21832836 GCA_026780845.1 Petrocephalus sullivani
CCCGGCTGGCCCCAGTGACAGCCGCAGGGCGGGCGTGCTGCTCGCCTAACACTGCAGTGTGAGTGTCTGGTGAGTGTGCAGTGCCTGGGGGACCCTGAAATGCCCGGCTGGCCCCAGTGACAGCTACAAGGTGGCTGAGCTGCTCGCGTAACACTGCAGAGTGAGTGTCTGGTGAGTGTGCAGTGCCTGGGGGACCCTGAAATGCCTGGCTGGCCCCAGTGACAGGCCCCAGTGACAGCCCACACCCACACCGGTTCTCCATGGATCAGGTTCCCTACCCCTGAATTAGACTGTGCTAATAAAATTGTTTTTTTTGTTGACATGGTACAAAGGAAACAGCAGTCTTTTTATTCAATTTATAATTTCACAAAAGCACTGTTTTTAATTTTTTTGTTCACTTTCTTGGGCAATATGATGGAATGACAATATGATGGACTGGCACCTTATGATTTGCGTCTCACATGGCCCTTGAGGGATTACCTCCCTTCCAGGGTGTCCTCTGTGTCCTACATGATGCTTCAATGCATGACCTCCAGGCCCAACAAGGCCCTGTAATGGATTCAGTGGTATGGATGACGGATGGATGTTTGCAAACGTATCAGGATCACGTCATCTGGAGAGCACCATCACCTGTCTTGCTTAAGTGTTTCCCAGCAGCTGACTTCAGGTCAGTCTTAATCTGCACTGGCTCACGACAGAGCCATGGTTACTCATTATCAAAATTTGCATTCACATTTGGTTTACTTAGCAGGCACTTTTGTAAAAGGTGACACAGAAATGAGGATCAGACCGTTAAGGTGAAGTGCCCTGCTCAACTGGCAAAATCACTCGGCCAACCGTAGGATTTGAAAAAGCCACCTTTTGGTTTGTTTTTGGTTGTTAAGAGCAGCGAGGTGCATCAGACCCTCCTGGACACAACCTGGACATCTTCTACTATTTTGGAGGATATTTGACTTCCTTACTTACTTTACTTACTAATTAAAAAAGCACAAGTGGGGAACAGTAGACAATACAGTAGGGCAGCCTGATTCAGGACCTCGGCCAATGGCTTTTCACCAGGGCATCGGAGCCGCTGAAGTCCGTTAGCATTTTATTCATTGACGCTGCTGCCGAGGTACCAGCATTATCTCCCTGTGAAGGCCACACATGTCCTGTCAGCCATAAAGGCATTCCTGACCGTGATTTACAGATGCATCGTTTGAGCAAACAAAACATATAATCAAAGAAACTGTAATTATTCAAGTAACTATTGAAGTTTCACTTTGAGCATTAATCCAGTAATAGGTCTGGCGGGACCCATCAAATATGCAATCCTCAGTATCGGGTCTCGTCATTAAAAAAAAAAAATCCTTCAGTACTTCATTATAGGTCTAATTGATCCCCTGTAATTTTAGCCCGAGGAGGAATGCTAATAAGACAGTGCTAATTCCAGTACCCAGATGCAGAAAATCTCCTGTCTAATTATGCTTCCCTCCCTGTTCCCAACAAAAGATCCGTCTCGCAGGGAGCGACTGGGAGGCGAAGCGGGGGACTGAGCGGAATTGGACTCGGTACCACTTTCGGCTCAGCCAGTCACCCGTGGTCGGGACAAGGACGAAGCCCCCGCAGAGCTGTGACGGCATCGCCCACCGCCGGCGGGAAGCTGGGTACTGCTCCGGCCTTCGCCAGCACCCGGGCCTGCGTGAGACGGGCCGGCCGGCGCCGATGTGTGAAACGCTGCTCCGCTTAGAGCGCTTTAAATCCCCTCCATAAGCAAATGAACCATTAATTAGCACCTGAAGGCAGTCTGTAAGCTGTAAAAGGAGATATCACCTGAGACGGGCACTAAATCAGGCACACAGCCTTTGTCAGCCATCAGCCACGAAAGGACAGAAATAAATCGCTTAGCAACGCTCGGTATGAGGTTCGAAAGTGGCTGATGACGAGCCAAGTCGCAGGGGGCCCAGTGCTAATTCCAGAGGACTGGTAACTGAATGACAGACTGATTAACTAGCTAGCCCGTAAACTAACTGCAAGCAAACATTGTATGGCAAATGCTAACTAATCAGCTAAACCCCCCACACGTGTGATAAGTGACAGGCAGCAACATTTTGCTAAGGTCAATAATAAAAATAAACACTTGCTGTTTGGCTGCACGGCTAGAGGGGGCGCTCTTGCCCCCAGCCCCTACACACACAGACACAGCTGTAATGCACTTCAGCTGGGCATTAATTATAAATTACCTTTAATACATTTCAGATGCGTTATGAGTCACTGTGTGTAATGGCTACACTGCTTTGCTGAATATGGCACTAAGGGGGGTGCTTTAAAAAAAACAGGGCAGTAATTATACCCAGCTTCCCTGCTCAGCCCAGGGGCCCGGCTCCAACTGCACCGGCCGCCTCGGCTCTGTGCCCCCCCAGCTTGCTGACTGAGCGCTCACAGAAAACTTCGGCTCTTTTTTTAACTGTGCCCTGCGCTGCCCCCCCTCATCGCCCCCCCACTCGAGCTGTCTCCTTTCAGTTGGGACTCCCTGTACTTCCAGTTTGTGCTCGCCTACACCATTCCGTATCTGTTTCCTGCCCCGCCCCAGCCGGCCCGCCCCCCCACCACCTGTCACAGTCAGCGTGTTTCTCGATGCCCGAGGGCCCGTTTCGCTGTCCGTCGCTGACACTCCACGCCCGAGGAAAGGCCATACAGGAGAGGAACCGGCCATCTGACCAGGTTCTAAGTGAGGCACGAGAGGAATTTCCCACCGCGTCAGGTCCCTACCCACCCCGTTTTAATTGACCCCGGGACAGAGGCTCCCCTCTTCAGGTGCACATTACCCAGCTGCCCTGATGTGCAAAGGATTCAGTACCAGATGGAAGCTGTCATCGCTGATCGGGGCTCCAAACCATGAGCTGTCTGGCTCTCCTCCAACCGCCGGAGCTCCTCGATGCCCTCAGATGTGTTAGACAGCCATCCAAGATATGGCAACGGCTTACTGGGAAATCTGTGTTCTGTTAAGCAGAACCTTCCAGGAGAAGGGCTCAAACTTTGGACTATAATCAAAGTCCATCATGGTGATTTTATGAAGTGCACTCGAAACCTTTTTAGGGAACTGAAATTTGTTCAGAAATGTGGCGTTTATGGAGAAGGTGAGGATTTGAGTGCTGGAGTTTGTGGAGAGAGACACACTTTCACCGGCACAAAGTTCATCCCTATGGAAGCGTTATTACCTCACCCCCCCGCCACAGACACAACACGAGACTGTCAAGACATGGTGTGACATACTGACTCCAAGTCAAGAGAGGGACAGTCTGTCAATGAGGCCTAGGCCTTCCGCAGCCTGCTGGGGTGTGTGCTGCAGGTGCTGGATCTACACGTGTCACTGCAAACGCCTCTCCGCGAAAGGGCCAACAAACGCAAGAGACTGGTGATATTTACAAACGTCAAGTCGAAAAACACATGCAGGAAAAGGGGAATATGAAGGCGATAATATGTAGTACTGCTGTACTGTGACCAAAACCTCAAACCAGTTATTCAGAAGAACAGGGAGAAAAGGCAAAGGCTCCGTTGGGATCTGTTGGGTGTTTAAAGACATCTCTACAATCCAGCAAAAGACTATCTCTTCCATCAACGTCAATACTGACAGGTCACAAAACTGGGTAGATTCTAATAATTACCACTTTTACCTCCATCTTTCATCTCAGCATAAATTTCTTTTTATTATGTATAAACTGTAAATAATCATTAATCTGTGCTTTATTGATATAAGACTAGACAACGGTAATGTCTTCCCTGTCACTGTGTACAAATAAACCATCGTTGTTATAAGGTCACGCTGCCCCATCATTACACACAGAAACAATAGGAAATGATATCAGAAATTATTTTCTAAATTTAAGGCACAGATTTCTTCTTATTGTTAATATCCGCCACCATTTTCTCCCACCTTGGAGAGCACATTCCATCACCGGTCTCCTCACCAACACAAAACGGACGAGGAAGCACACACACCTCCCCCGACGTGGCAGAGCTCGGAGGAGACGGCCACTCTCTCTCTCCGCCCACAAGCCCGTGGCCGTCCTGCCAAGGCGGACTTTGCTGTAGGGCAGAGTGAGGAGGAGCATCCCAGCCGCTTGACGCCGCACGTCAATGTTCCCTGGACCTAAGGCTAATTTGTTGCGGAGGGACTGAGCCTGGGCACTGGGCGGCATGCACCTTCCTGTCGGAGGAAGCTGCAGTAGAGCTTATCTGTTTTAACTATGCAGGTCTGCAGAATGTGCCAGATGTGTGGTATGAGCACAGTTTAAGGCCCGGCCTGAAGGCCCTTATGTCACTTGTTTATGAGGCTTCTCTTGCTGGATTCTGCTTATAGGAGGCCTTTGCAGTACAAACATGGCTGACCATGATACCAGTCTGCTCTGCTTTGTCCTGCACTGGTGCCTATAGTATAATGTGCTCTGCCTCTGGTTTATAGTCCTGACCCTACAAGCAGGTTCTGCTTCAGTAAAGCTATGATGTGTCTCTCCCTTCCAGCCATCCGCGACCTCAGAGTCCTACTGACACCTTGATTGATGGCACATAATTCTCATTACGAGCAAATCTTCCTTACATGCAGCTAATCCTCATTCTCGTATTCTCTTGTATGTATTTCACATTCCCAGCCAAGAGGCTGGAGACCTGGCACTCCCAGGAGCCGCTTGCCCGATTTGCCGCAGACAGCTGGATGTTCTCCCTTTGCGGAGCTCCCTTGGCCACTAAGGCTGCTCCACCGTGGAAAACCAAAGCAGATGTGTGATCCTGTTAGGGAAACTCCCCACTTAAACTGTTCCGCTGACCAGCCGCTTGCTCACCTCTCTGTCCCTTTGAACCTGCCCTCCGTAATAGCACTCCCAGGACACTTAAGAACAAACAGAGAAATGACACAGAAACTGGCCTCCTGGATGAATTGCTCCTTCCATTTACCACACTGGCTGTTTTCCCATTCAGTCCCAGTCCCGGCCTGCCTCTCCCTCCCCAGCCTGTGGGGGGGGGAGGCTCTTTCAGGGGTCAGCAGAGATGTGATGGAAACTGATCCACTGACCTACGGACCAGTGACAGTCACAGTCAGTGCGTACAGAGACACTATCAGAGAGACAGACAGTAACATAAAGAAGATACTTTGTCTGTGCAAAAGGCTTCAAAAAACAATTTTTTTATATAATAAAAAAACATTTGTGTATAAATTTTTCAGTGTTTGCAATTAATAGGCATGCTGATTAAGCTTATTAAATCAATCTGAGTAATAGATCTGACAGTAAAATGTGTCCAACAATGTAACTACATACTTTACTCTTGAAATTCTGTTTGACTGTCTTTTTCCCAATTGCATGCTCATTTTCTTAATTAATTTTGCAGTTTATTATATTAATTTTGCAATTATTTGGTTATGCATCATGCTAATTATGCATTTCTTGATCTTAAGGGAAATCATTTGATTTCTCACAACGTTAATGATTACAAGAGACTCCGCAGTGATAAACAAACGAGACTTATGCCAAGCAAACAGCGCCGGAGAAGCAAACAGAATTAGGGCAGACAGAATTATTAAAGACCCCAATTACAGCTGCTAAACAAACAGCTCTTCTGAAATGTCAGATTAACTCTGTGGAAGGAAGTTCCTGTTCATCTGGCGGACGCTGGAGTCAAACTGAATACTGGACCTCAAGGCCCCAAACGGCGCACCATCAGGTCCTCTGTCCAGCGCTTTCCGCATACTGCCACGTGCTGCAAGTTCTGGCTGGCCTGAGACTTTGCGGGGAGGGGCCTCTCACACTTTGACATCATCTACTTGCATAATTGAAGAGCAAATTTCACTCCAAATTCACACTAAATTCACACTAAATTTTTTTCACCGATGGCCTCAAGTCAGGTTTCCGTCTCATATGTTGATTGGGAACCAAAGGATTGGAAACCAAAACTTACCCAGTCCTCATGTAACCTAACGATGAACTTTCATTACGTTTCCAAAATTCACAAATACTTTCTCGTGGACTGAGATTTCCTCCTCCGTTTGGTAATGAGAGTCATGTTAAGGACCGTTACAAACGGCTAGGTTCCATTCATGACATACGATTTCATTTTTAATACTGAATCTGTTACTTACTTAAAAAACCTTGTGTTCCATCTTTGATGTGCAGCTTACTGCTTATTCCTGTGGGAATGTTCTGGAGAACGGAGGGAGTGATTTGTGAATAATTTTTATTCCTCCTGTACAGCATCTGACAGCACATTTTACACGGTTATGTTATACTTCTTATGGTACATGTAATGTGAAAGCTGCACCTCGCCAGATGCTAGCTAAACTGATGCTAACAAAGTCTAATTGCACCTCAAGCAAACTGCGTTATTGGGATGCACTATGAATGGAAGGATAGCTAAACATGCTGAAAATGTTGTATCGTAGCCTTGTGCCCTACACTGCCTGGGGTCAACTCTGTTACTTGTTCTTCTTTGTTTTAATTCAGACACCAAATAGGAAGCAGCACAGAACGAGTGATCAGTTAATTATTTCCATTTCTAGGGATACGACAAGGGCAGCAATGCTGACTACTGACCGAGAGCAGTAACACTGCAGTGCTGGACCCAGGCAGGAACTGTACATTTATCACAGGACGTGCAAATCGCCAGCCCAGGAGTCATTCAGAGACAGCAGAGGTTCTGCAACGCAAATAACGTGAGCGGCGCCGGTATTGCTTTCGCTGCGGTACAGTCTGTATCAGCTGTGTGTTATTTTATTACATCAGATAAATGACTGGGCCAGGAGAACAAGCCGCTAATGACGGGCACGGTCTACATCAGAGGATAAAAGGAAGACGGGGGGGCTCTTCAGCCAGATTCATTACTACAACCCACAGGATTTAATGCTAATTGCTTTTTACAACTTTTACACAGGGAACTTGGAGGAATATATCATTTTTGATCTGATTAGCAGTTCATAGTCTACAATATAAATGGAATATGGGTGATTATATATTTCTCCTATATATATATATATATATATATACACACATATACATATAGACACACACACAGCCCCGGAAAAAATTAAGAGACCACAGCACAATTTTTTGTTTCACTCATTTCTCAATATATGGTTATGCATCGGTGTAAAATATACATTTTTTTTTGCAAACTGCAGCCTGGTTCGTCTCTGTAATTAAGTGCGTCTTCCTTGCTTTATGGGTCTTCAGTCCTGCTTCTAGCAGCCTGATACTAACTGTCCTAGCTGTGCATGTCACACCACTTAATGTTTCCCATTCCTTATGAAAGTCATGTCATCCTCCGATTCATGAGGCACTGCTGGATAAGTTGACGATCATTTCTGGCATTAGAAAGTCACTTCCGCCCATTACCTGGCTGGTTTGTGGTCATTCCCAGTGTTTCCTGCTTCACATTGTTCACATTTTTTCCAGGGCTGTGTGCATGTGTGTGTGTGTATATATATATATATATATATCCACCTATACTCCATGACTTCTCCGATGAACCTCCTTGAGGCTGAGAGATCAGGGTTTGTTATGGCCGCCAGAGAACTGATAAAATAAAGCAGAAAATATGTGCATGTATAAAGGCAGGAAAGAGCGAAGCGACGATTCCCTGTCTTTGTTGTGTTGCATAAAAGTGGCGCGTGGCCAAGCGATCAGCCAGAGAAATAACATTAACAACCTACAGAGTAGCAGCGCAGAGAGTGAGGAGTGTGTACTGCTGCTCGCTCCCCAGTAGTCCTTTGGAAGCTGGCATCTCCCCCGGGAGTGTAATCGACCGCTTACGCATTCCCAGCCACGCTGGGATTGTGCGGAAGCTAAGTGAGAGGACGGACCACAACGGTGCCAAGCTGAAAACTACAAAAAAGGAACTGGAGAAGGAAAGCTAGCTCACAGATTTGGTGCATACAGGTTTTCTTCCTTTTCTTGATTACTAACAGGTCTGATGGATGGATCTCTCTGGACATGACCTAAATAACCATAACAGGTATGTCTCTGACATCCCCGTAGAGCTGAGGTGGGTAGTTCAGGTCCAGAGAATAAAAGTCCATACCAAGATTGTGTTTCAACAAACCAGTTTGAGGACTCTGTGACTCTTTATACTCAACTGAAATGAAATTTTGATCTGGGCTCTAACTTGCTGGACTACACCAGCAAGGTGGAATTACCCAACTCTGGTGGTCAGGTATAATATGTCACACGTTAAGATAATAATAATATATTTTAACAGTAGTTCATTTAGAAGAGGGTACGGCATAATATTTCTTCATCTCATCTCATCTCATCCACCCATCTTCTATCTTGCTCAGGGTCAGATGGGACCTCCGGGCACATACACAAACACGGGGCAATTTAGAGATGCCAGTCAGCTTGACTGCATGCATTCCGACAGCAGGAGGGGCCCAGCGTGGCATGCGGAAAGCACGACGAACAGTGGGCTCTCTCAATCCGCGCAGGTTGTAAGCTGAAATATGTATTACTTAAGGGAACTTAGAGCACTGTATTATAACATATAAGATATATAAAAACATCAAGTGTATGAATTTCACCATTTCTGTCTTAAAGGATCAGTGTCGCTCGGGGAGTATCATATATAATATATTATTATTATAATGTCTTTTTCTATGGTTACCGGCAATAGGATTCGGTTAGCATTAATATAACAACAAATGATTAATAATTCAGAACTGATGATTTTTGCAGGAAGGTGTGAGCACTCCTCTAGGAGCACGATTCTCCCAGGGCTTGTTTACGTGGGACCTTGAAGCCAATACCCAGATAACCTCGCAAATGAGGCAGTCGTCGCTATCGATTGGACCCAAGCTGCGGTCAGCCCAGGCACTGAAATCGATGGGAATAACTCTGGAAAACTCCGGTGATAAAAAAACAAAGAAAGAAAGAAAACTGGCCAGAGGCAGTGGGAGAATCTATTATTTAAATCTAAGGAACGTTCAGGCTTTTCGCATGTCTGAGTAAGTGATGGGCAGCTGGTTACGGACTTAAGCTCCACGTTGGGGACGTGACCGGCTGAAAATGCAAGCCCAGGCTTAAGGACGAATGCCGCTAATCCTTAGGTAACTCATAGGCTTCATCGTGCATCAGATACTAATCTTTGGCTTCAAATGAAGTTGTACTAACAATATCCTGTGATGAATTAATTCCTTGTGCTGTAGAGGTAGAAACAGATTTGCTTGTCAAAAGAGCTAAAATATGGACAGTGAGAAAAAGCAAGTAAATTCAATGCTCTCCCCCCAGTCCAAAAACATGCACTAGCGAATAGTTGATTCCAAATTGCCCAAATGGGCATTCCTGGGTTCTCCGGATAGAAGGATATATCTTAAAGCAGGTACATGATTTGTATGGATGTGTAATGTGTGTGCACTTTTGGTGTAACCTCGATTCCTTTAGTCCTCGACACACTGCATTTGCTTTTTTCACAGCAAATGGGGCTGCTTATACCCCGCCGGGTTCCCTTCTCCGTCTCGTGTCATCAAAAGCACTTCATGCTCCTAGGTGCTCCGCTAGCCCCATGTAGTTCCACACATGGGAGTCACTTTGAATGTTGTTTTGGGACCCCAATAACGCTACACTGCATTAGCAATCCTCAGAAGCCAACGCAGAATCTCCCTTCATGAATTATGGGTGTCAGTGCAAACCTAGGCCCTCGTGGTAGAAGGGCAGACACTGTCACACTGTCACTTTCTGCTGAAGTTGTACATTTGGCATTTTGTGAAAATCTCCGGATCTGTAACATTAGTAACTCCCTAGCCGCTGTCATGAATTACCTGCCTGCCTTTCAGCCTCATGAGGGCTGGCAAGGAGTCTCTGTGACAGTGTATCACTCCCCTGTAATGGACACAGCAAAGCCTCAGAGGACACGAAATCTTCAGCTGTGGATGAAGTTGGAAAAGGGGATCATATTCACCTGGAAGCACTTGGAAGAACTACAGGATTTCTACAGGAACTACAGGAAGTCAGGAAAACACATATTAGTAATTCAGTACCTATTTAAACTTTGTGAGCAGGTCTCTTTCACACTTTTATTTAGCTGTTTATTTTCTGTCGTGTGAATGAAGCCAAGGAAACAGTATATAACTATTGATAACATAGTAAATAATAATAATAATAATAATAATAATAATATAAGAAATATGTTATACCTCAGGCACATCTGCACACCTGAAGCTAAAAACTACATTTCATGATAAATAATACACTCAGGCAATACACACACACATTTGCAGTAACTACACAATATAAATGAGACCAGCATTGAGATGAGCAGTGCCTTTGACAAATCCCGGGGCATCACATCATTGCGCACACAACACCGAGCTCCCTGATCCCATGCGAAAACCTTTGTTTGAGCTCCAATGTAATATTTAGCAGATGTGTCTCTGGAGTGGAACGCCATGGGGCTCCATCGCAAACACGGGCTCGCCACATGGCGAGGGCACGCCGAGCTGAAGCTGCTAACCTCCTTTCCGCGAAATCATCCCCAAGTTCTCTTTCCTCTTCAGGCGCCACACAGAATGCATTTAGAGGCAATTTTTCAAACGGTTTCATGCACTCGCTTTAAGCAATGGAGGAATTAAACTGTTGTGCCCCCCAAATGGCAGAAATCCCACAGATTCTAAAAACAGAGTGGAGTGGGCCAGCTCTGGAGGCAAGGCTATCTGGCTGCCAGGAACACCGTTCTGCCCCATTAGGCAATTGTTTAAATGAGCTTCTGTTCTCTCTGGGCCAGCTTGGGGGCAGACGGCACTACCCAGCTGCTAGTGCGCTGCTGATTCAGTCGGGCTGGAGAGCATTCCGACCCACCCTAACGGACTGCTTGCTGGGCCCTCATCCTGTCTCCAATTCTCTTCTGGACCCCCCCCCGGATCGTCGCTCACAGAAGAATCGTTGATTTCCCTTCATCCATCTCACAGAAAGTACCTGCCCCTGCCTTACTGACAGTGATGTCATTACAGCTTGCCATCCTGTGCCCAACCATCCTAGCAGTGGCATTCGGTGCTAGAGGGCACCTTATTAATCTCAGGATCTGGCTGGAATCACTGGCATGATGCCAATGGGCAGAATTACTCACTGGGATCACTGGGTAGAGTCAGTGGCTCGGATCACTGGGTAGAATTGTTAGCTGGGATCACTGAGTAGACTTACTGGCTGAAATCACTGGCTGGGATCACTGGGTAAAATTACTGGCTGGGATCACTGGGCCGGATTATGGGATATCATTTTTAGCTTCAATCATTGGTTAGGCTTACTGGCTGGGATCACTGGTGGCGAGGATGTGACATACAGAAGGCACTCTCTGGCTTCCCCTTCTATACTAGGTCACTCATCACCGGCTCTCAGGCATGCTCGTCATGGTGGTGACACAGGGCTTTGCTCACATTTCTATCCATCGAGTCTGACCTTGTGGAATCCGGTGAAGGACAAACGGAAGGCTGGGTCTTCTGTGTTCATACGTGCTACGCGATACCTAAATGGACATTTAGAACAACTGCTCTGATGATACTCATGTCAAATCAATACTAATGCACAGGGAAATGGTACAAGATGATAGAGTCTAACAGCCAACAACAAGGTGACTTTAGGGAAATAGGCTGTTTTCTCCACTAGTGTTTAGAGCAGCCCTGTGACGATACAGCTAAGGGTGTTTGGTCTGTGTAGCCTGCAGATATTCAGACCTGCATCAAAGTTTTTTTAGCCATACAGTGGACCTAAAAGTTGGCTCCATCTGGTTGGATGCCTTAAAGGGACTGGGGACCCCCCACGGTCCATAGTTGACATGGAATCGCCCACAGAGAGACTTTATTAGTCCTACTAGTGTGGAGCTGCATCATGTAATCAGTGATGAGATGCCCAGCGGCCCTGTGGAGCCTGTCACCATGTCTCTCACGCTTTCAGGGCCTCATCACGGGCAACCGGCTGCAGCGGGCTTTGGAAAAACCTTTATTAACTTCCAATGACCAGATTCTGCTTTGATATGGAGGTTACACTTTGCAAAATGAAGCACGGCGTTTCAAGTGCAGATACTTCAAAGCTGTTCAAGGAGGGACCCTGGATGGGTTTAAGCTAACACCTCTACACGAGTTTAAGCTAACTTTCCAACACTGTGTACATGTTCTGTGGGAGTTTAAACTGGCCCAAACTTTGGTTATCTTTTAAGCCAAATGTTATAAAGCAGATTGGAATGGTAAAAAGAAAAAGTGATCACAAAATAACAACTTGCTTAAATCAGCTCTGAAGATATTTGATGAATGAAAACTTGAATGGCGATATAATTGCGCACCAACAAACCAGGAACACAAAGACCTAAAAAGGAACATTATTATAAAGCACATACCATTTCAAAAGAGTAATATCTTTTTATCACCAACGCAGTCTAGCAAAAAACATAAACCCCCCGTAGCCTCAGTGTAAACACGTACATCAATTAGAGCGCTTCCAGCGATAAAAACAATATACGTGCTAACCTAGCTGCAGTGACAACAGTCACATAAGCGATTTTAAAAAATATTTGGTGAAAACAGTGAGGCATCAAGAAAGGCGGGGGCTTCTTTAAACTGGAGGGCCCCCCCCAATAAATTACGTCAAGTGGAAAAATTTGGCCAATGACAACCTGGCAGGTTTGCATGTCACAGGTATATTGGCAAATCTGGGGTGCATTTTCCAAAAGCTCCTGTTAGTAACTAACATAGTTAGACTCATTCAGTTGCATGGTTCTAACTATTTAAGTTGCTAATGTAGTTAGCAAGTATGCTTTCGGGAAACGCATCCTTGGTCTGGTCTGCATTCATGGGTCGTTCATCCCGCCGTAAGCGTGACAGATATGGAACACGATTTAAATTTGGTTCATTGATTCATGTATTTAGGATGGTATCGTGGTCCATGAACACGCAGCAAATGGTATGACAGGCTAGAAAGTGAGGAACCTTATTTCAGAGATTAGCAGATTCACTCCGTTCAGGTACAGAACACTGAAGTGTTCTAAATGCAGACATTTACTACTTTAAAAATAAAGAATTTAATACAAATATGAAATTACATAATCTATTGTAGTATGCAAGAAATATATTCTAAACCAGACTTTTTCAACCTAGAGTTGAGCCCCTGAATCCATATCTTTGTCCCTTACAGGTATGACTTAATATGGCAGGTCCATGGCTACATGAACAGTAACCTCTATCAGCTATGTAAATAGACGCCTATCGATCACAGCGAGCATGGAGCAAATGCTCTTCCCGGTGACCCTTATGAATTTCTGCTGGCTCAAAGATTCCTGAAAGGGAAACGAAGATCCAGAGATCAATACTAGTAACACTATTTTCATTTGTTATGGCCACAGACTGCCTAATTAAAAGGCCTAATTAAAACGCTGCATGGGAGACTGATCTCAGAATATAAAATCCCTGTGAATACAAAAATGACAGAGACGTGACCCCCTGTG
>JAODKM010000034.1:21832936-21843253 GCA_026780845.1 Petrocephalus sullivani
AAACGCTGCATGGGAGACTGATCTCAGAATATAAAATCCCTGTGAATACAAAAATGACAGAGACGTGACCCCCTGTGAACCATGTCTGTGTTTATTGGCACTGAAGAATATTTCACCTCATGCCAAAGGCCCAAATACAGCCCTATTGTTAGCTTGACTGGGTTAGAAACAAGGCTCTCTGGTGCCTTCCATTGCTCTAACTGAGGTGTCTAAACCAGGATTCTCAATCTGTCTGATTAGACCTAGTACACTGGCCATACAAATCCCGGTTTATGGATCACATGACCTTGTACGAATAGCAGACCAGATAAGGTCAGTAAGCGTTTATTTTTTTAGTAGTTGTTGGTTAGATGAAATCCCTTGAAACTGGAGGATAACACCAAAAAATTACTCACTGCAAGCCTGAGGGCAATGTACTGAACTCTGCTGCCAAGACTTGTGGGTAAAAATCCAAGGAAGATGTCATTTTGAGCTATACCTATCTGGTATGTACAGTAACTAGCCATAGGAGGATAATAGGTAAGTATTTTCTTGTTGATACTAAATTTTGAAATTGTTTCCTCCATATTTCTATGCATTTTATTGAAATAAACCACAAACAAAAGAGCTAGATAATCAGATTTAAACAATACTCCCACAAAGAGAAAATGGACAGGCTTGCAGGATATGTTTCAGTTGAATTATTTGAAAAGCATAAAGCCCAGGGCAATAGCATCTGCCGGCAGGGGGGGCGGGGGGGGGCTCACTGACCCCCGGGTTTATTTATGTCGGAATGTCTCCATGTGACTGAGCCGGTCTGCTTCCTGGAAATAATGAAATCATCTCCTCCACCTAGGACAGGCACCAGTTGGAGCACTCTAGCCCCCTCTGCTCTCTCGTGCAACCACACCCCCACACCCATATATGCACACACTCATGTACGTACGATGCTCATGTACGTAGGATGCCCCAAATTCAGACAAAAGGGCCTATCAGTTCAGCTACACTTTACTACAAATGGAAACGCTAACAAGCTCTTCCCAAGTCCTTGGTGACATGGGCCAGGACCCTCCCTGGGATCCCAGCCCCTTCCCTACACCTCCAGTGCTTACACTGCTGTCCCCGAAGTCATGGTCTCACCCCATCCCTGCTGTTTATAGTCGGCACCGGAAATATCACAGATGTGCACATTGTTCCTAAGTCCCCTTAACAGACTATATTTATGTATGTCTTTTATGTAAGGCGGGGAGAGAACAAGAGCATCATTATTTCATTGTATATTTTAATACACATGACAAGAAAATTGAAGAGAAGAATTTCAGAAGAGCAAGCCTTTGTCACATCTTCCTGTCAGAATCTTGAAATCCAGCCTCATCTAGGGACCACTATTATTCTATATTGAATGATAAATGGCTATTTTTATACAATTTCTTACCAAACATCTTACATCTGTTGGATGAAATGGAAGTGAATTTGCTGGTTTTAGCTTGTGCATGGCATGCTTTGTGTGTGACAGCTTCTACACCATACTAGCTTCCTGCAAAAGTTGGCTAGTCCATCTGGGCAGAAGGACATGGCTGGCATGTTGTTCCATGGCTTCCACCAGCACGGACATCTGCTGATTACTTTGCTTCGTGTCGACCTAGTGATACGGAGATCAATCAGTGCTTGTTATGGCCAGATGAATAATCTGGCAAGCAGAATCACAACTGTGCCTTTTCAGAGCTATATGGATTATCTGTAAGAGCTATTTCCATTTTGCTCCAGTCAGTATTGGAGCATGTTCATTGATCTTACTCTCGTCGACCTATTAAACAGATTGATGCAATCAAATGCATCAAAAACTGTTTTAAAGTCCTTTCTAAGTTTTTAGAAAATGGAAAGAGACGTTGCGATGTTACATAAGTACGTGGTAACAATGCCATGAAGAATGTGTCCCAAAATCAAAGCTAAAGGCGGTCCAAAGAAATATTAAAGTGTGAGACTTTTTTTTTTGGCCAGGCAGTGTACAAGAACTGCATTCTAGACCAGAAATTCCAGAAATGGTCAAGATGTTAGAAATTAATCAAGTCTTGGGTCACACATTACATCAGCAGACCAGGACAGAAGGTTGTTAGCGTTCCATCAGTCACCTCCACTCAAATGTAACTGCCCAAGACCTACAGACTTTAACAGCATCCCGTGCAATTCATTTTTTTCATTCTTAGAGATCGCACATACTATTTTAAAATCAATGTTCGCACTAGAAGAACAGACCAGAAACAGAGATAAGTTGTTGGACACGCTGTCAGGTTATGGCATCTATCTCCCGTTGCAGATGGAGTGCTACGCTAATCAAACGATGGGGGTTTGAGTTACTGGGGAACAGGCCAGCATGACAGACCACTCTTTGCCGCGGGGAAACACCAGCTATACCCGCAACTGTCAAAAACTCCCCCTGATGCGTTTATTAAATGTGCTGTCTCATCGTTTTGTGTTGGGCTATTTACATAATTTCTGTCAAAGCTTCTCAGAACACTGACCTCAGTTGGCTAATGGAGAAAAAAAAAAAAAAGGAAAGTTAGACTGATCAGAAATAATTCGATGTGACAGAATTTTTTTTTGCCAGCAGCATAATAAACATTTGTTCCCAAATTACTAGTAGAACTCGAAACAAACAATAAAATCAAGTTATTTCGGTGGACACAAAATATGAGAAGGATCCCACATTCTGTGGTTGTCAAATCTATATCGCTGTTCCTTTTAAATCATCCAAGTGTATAAAATCTAATAACCATAAGGGCCACGTTCCACTAATCCCATCTTGACAACGTGCTCTTTGTGAACAAAAGAATTGTCAAAAAGTACATACTAATAACAAGAAATTCTGTATCGTAGGGAGCAGAGAATTGCTAATGACAGCAAGGTGCTGTCAGGCTGGTAAGAGGCCGTTCTCCTCCCGCAGATGAGCACATACCTAGCCATTTGTGGGGAAGGTAGCGAGGGCCAGCTCACTGGAAACAGCCTTGTTTGTCTGTTGCCGGCACTGCTGGTCCCTCAAACCGCAGTGTTAGGAGCAGCCTCTCTAACTCCAACCCCAACCACCGATGGCGTTTGGTGATGGTGTCTTTCTAAGGGGAAATGCTAGAATTTTCTCAGAATCTTATACTTGAACCTTTACCAGGAACATCTTGTACAGCTTGTACAGACCAAAAGGACACATAACCTACACAAAGTAATTAACATGTCTGCTTTGACAAGATTTTATATGCTAACACTTAATATGATTAGCATAAATGTTGTCAGCCTAATCGCAACAGTATTCTGCAAACAAATTAAAATTTACAAGTTTACAATTCATTAGTAAGCAAGGATTCATATATTGTGCACAGATGAGTCTATTATTCTGTGTGACAACCCAGCGAAAAATGGCCAAATGAATTATGACCTTTAATGGGCCTGACACATGGCAATGGTTATGTATTTCGGGTTCTCATGACCTGGTTTTCCTTTCTTCCTTGGTCAGCTTTGCATTCTGAGATTCTCTTTGTTAAACTCACTCACTAACTGCAGCCATCCCCCAAAGACGCACGGGTCTGCTTTTGGGTCATCGGAGGACCGGATGACAGAAGCCTGCCCCCCCCCCACCTTCTAAGCCACTTGTTGTCTCTCTCAATTTTGGTGTTATCTAGAGAGCCCACGGCAAAAAGCCTGCTGATTGGGTCCTCGTTATCTACAGGCTGTGCTTGGACCTGGACGACTCTGCCTGCGATTTCATTCACCATGGTGACCTATTCTTACCTTGCTAAACCCTTTTCATGAGGCCTGGAGAAGCAGAAAAGGAGACTCCTCTCCTATGCATTCCTATTAGAACCACATTAATAAGTGCTTCTAAATGTCAGTGCCACTTCAGGAGACGTAAATGTGACTGACTGCATCCCGATTCTTTTTCCTCAGAGAAGTGAGCTACAATAAAAAAAATTACAGATCTGACAAAAGAAAGTTTAAAAGAAACACTTATCTAATGGGTAGCTGTCTGATTATTTTAATTGAAGCGATGCACTGTTTCCTAAGCCATCTGGTACTAGCTATTTTTGGACTCACTCTGTTACTAAATAGGCTTCAAGAGTATTGGACTGCTAGGTGAATTTACAGAAGAAACAGCGCAGTGTGTTAAGCAGAGCACGCAGACCATCCTCCTGGAGCTGTCTAGTGCTGGGACCAGGAGCCAGGTGACAGAAGCTCCTACCGAGATGGCAGAGGACAGCAGGGAAGACGTACACGGTCAGCTAGCCGCTGTGGGATTGCAGCACGCTAACACGTCCCTTAAGGGAGCGTGAGGTAACTGCCTGGTGAGAGTGGCATGAGGAGGGCCGGGAAACCGTACGAGAATACAAACCCCTCCCTCGAAATTGGAAAGGAGTCAGAGGACAATCAAAATTGGGTAAGCCCACTGTACCCCCCCCCCAACTTATTTTTGAGAAAGTTGTATTTTAGGCTGTTCACACTGAGGAAAGTGTCCAGGCCCAATAATAATGGTCTGTAACAGTGAACACCAGTGAAATCCTCAGGGACCCCAAGGTCTGAGTTTTTGCTCCCTCCTGGCTCCCTGCCAGACAGTCCACATTTCAGGAAGACCGAGCTGAGAATCAATGTGCTAGAACCCAGGCTGCGTCCCTGAAGTAGACAGAGAGAACCCAGGCCCCTCAGAATCTAGACCTCCCAAACCCAGAACCCAGGCTTCACAGAACCCAGGCCTCGCGGACCCCAGGCTTCACGGAATCCAGGCCTCGCAGAACCCAGGCGTCCCAGAACCAGGATGTGGCCTAAACTCTTTAAAGCTTTTCTTTTTCACATGCAAAACTGGGCTTTGAAAATGATCAAACGTCGCATTCTGTTCAATCCAAAGCATCAGTTTGTCCATGTCTCAGGCCCGGCCCTTCTGTGGGCATCACTGCTGGCCTGTTCCTTACTCTGATGTGAGAATGAGTGGTAAATGGTGGATAATTAACATTTGATTGCAGCCAAACATCTCAGCGACTGCAGAGCTGTCATCCTCGGCCTCATACACTGTGGAGACAGCAATCCTGACCAGGGACTCTCACCACAACTGCATGCACTCCATACAAAACTGCACAATAACACTCCCTAGTAACCAAATGTTGCCTGACACGTTTGCCCAAACGGTGACATTTCTCTCTCAGCACTGCATGTAATCTGTCTCCAGTAGGCATTACGAATCCATTTGCACTGCATTTAAATACCCCCTTTTGCACTTTTTATTTATTGACGAATGTGACATGTAAGGGATGTCCAGAGTGAAAACTTAAATGACCAAAACATCAAAACAAATGCCTTGTGCTTCCTTAGTCCCCGTCACTGGTTGCCTGTTAGCTAAAGCACAGACTTCAAAAGATCCTTCACTTACATATAAAGCACTTAAAGGTCAAGGATCTGCCTACCAAGCAGGACTAATTAACATTTACAAGTCACGTCATCCCCTCAGATCAGAGAACGCAGGTCTCTTTGTTACCTAAAACATAAATAAAATCAATGTTGGCACAAAAGCCTTCAGCGTCTCTAGACTATGGAACAGCACGGTACCACATGCTCGAATGAGAACAGACTAAGAATTGAAATATTCTTTCTGAGTTAAATATGCTGAATCCTTTAAGGGAAAAACACATAGATTTTTTTTTAGGGCTGTCAAAATTAACACGTTAACGCGGATTAATCCATCATCATGATTAATCTGATTAAAAATATTAACGCAATTACCCCATCTGCAGCGCAGATTGACTCAAAATCCCTGAAAGACAGCGTTGCCAACTATTTCTTACCTGAACTTACCTCAACGCTGCATTTCAGGGATTTTGAGTCATTCTGTGCTGCAGATGGGGTAAATGCGTTAATTTTGACAGCCCTAATTTTTTTACATCAGTCAACATCTGATGAGTATGAACATATTGCATTACCTTGCGTAATGACGTTTGTTCAGACAATATTTTCCTCTCATTTTGCAACCTTAACGTACTACCAGCCAAAAATGTTATTGCAGTACTTTTTCATGTGGACAGTCCTCATGTACATCGTCCTCCTCCATATGAAGGATAATGGCAGAGAATGCTTTGTGATCATTGGCCAATGTGCTCAAGAAGAAAGACCTGATACCCCAATGGTGTGGTAGTCGTACAGGGAGATATACCATCATCTAGTGCTGACTGCAATGGATAATTCCTGAGCAAGGAGTCTGCTTCTGAGCATAGAGATTTAGAAGTTTCTTTTGATCTTTCCAATCCCCCTTCTCCCTTTTCCTTCTTTTATGTAGCTTTTCCGTTTCTTAGACTCTCTTGTGCCTTTTCATTTTTTTTGCCTTTCTTCAACACTGAGCTCTCAACCATAATCAGCAACATGCAAACATTAGAAAACAGCAAATCAATCAACCAATCAGTTTTTCATTAAGTTAATCAACCCCAGGATCAAAATTAAACGGCGATAATTAATTGCCTGCGAAAGGACCCATTTCAGTCAACCAATGAGTTATTTCACCATTAATCAGGTCATCAAAATGAAACCAATAGGCAACATGCATAATTACATAGTAATGACGTATTGATAACCTAGAATGGAGCAGATTATGTTGAAAAAAACAAAAAAAACAAATTCAGGTGTTAATTATAAAATACCTTAAGCAATGTATTTGGATGTTGAGGGCCCTAGTAGAGGATTACATTCTTGGTCTTGCAGTTGGGGGGAATATCAGCTGCTTAAAGCGACATCCAGATGCTCGCTGTAGCTTTTTCTACTTTTGGGCTCCTATCTCCCCAGTCTTCCTGGTATCTCTGCCGTTTCTCTTTCTCTCTCCCAAGGTGTTTTCGGAGGACCAGATGACAGAAGCCTGGCTCCCCCCCTTTTTTCAGGATATGTGTCGCTGCACATTTGATATTGCTGCTGATTTTCAGTAGAACACAACCATAAATTGACTTTTTTAAGTGTTGACGCAGCCAGGCCACGTAATGGAGAGTGTAATGTATGACTCAACAAATTCTACAGGAATATATAAGCCTAACACAATGTAAAATAATGTAAATATGGAAATACATCATTTATATACATTATGTAATTGGAAATACCTTGTGCATTAATTATTATTCTATATGTTTCATTATATTTCAGAATTTTCAACACATCTTGAATCCTGATAGGAGGAACACGACCTAAAAAGACGTAATTGAACAGGAAGGGAACAGCGAGAGCTGAAGCGGCTCGCTGCTCGATTGTCCATCGAGAGTGACATGATAGCAGGGTGAAAACTTTGATATCTTAAAAAAAAAAATCTGAAATTTTGATATTGCACAATTTATTTCTATTATTTATAATTTAACAGGATGGAATGTGGTGGAGGGGGATTAACTAGGACCAGGAAATGATACAAAGTCATGGAACATGTTCATCTTTTTGCCCCTGTCTCCCCACCAAAAATTATGCCCCAGGTTGGATTTTGCTGCTCTGGGGGGTGGGGGCACTCAGCACAACACACAAAGTCAGCCCCAGAGGAATCAATCTAGCCTAAACAACTTTTTGCATCAATATTGTAGGCAGTTAAAGAAATGTGTACCATGCCACTTGTGTTCTGTCAGTTAACAGCCACCAAAACTGGCCTAGATACTGTATGTGTGCTTTGTACTGATGCCTGTTCAAAGACATTAAAATAATCTCCAAAACAACGTTCATCACCCAAGAGAAGTCGCAAAACTGAATCATAATTTGTAGCCGAATAGTGCCAAAAAGCATGTCCGTGGGCTCGTTACTCTAATGTGATACGATAATGCTTCGTTGTCTCATTGCTAAAACACTTCATTAAATATGCTTTGACTTTTACAAAGTCACTGGCTCAAATACGCACAGAAAGCACTCGATTTTCAAAAAAGGAAACACATTAAATCTGATCCAGTCATCTCTCTACTCATTTCAGGGCTGACTGTCAGGTCTCACAGCTCACATAAAACGTCACATGTTATATAGATCGGCTCATCAAAATCAGCTTCTTCCTGTAATGAGTACAGATTACGACATATCAAATGTACAGTTTTATTTTAGTTTGGAACTGAAAATGAAACAGCGAGCACTCCGCTATTAACAGAGATTAGTGGGACATTGGTTTTTGCCAACACCAATATATTGTCCAATAACAGATTATTTAGTTTAGCGTAGAGTTGACGTTCATGCCTCGATAATAAGATGTACCACGTTCCTCTGCTTTATGTTTGTTCCGTTTCTACGGTGCCTCTGTAATGCTGCTTGTGAAAATGCTGATACAGAGAGATCTGCGCCTCTCTGACTTACCAGTGTATTGCATATGAAGCCAAGCTAAAAGAACACAGAAATCTGTGTCCAGTGACTGAATTCGGATATATACATAAGAAGTGGGAAGTACATGTAAATAAAATATAGACAGGTGTGCCTAGATAGGACTAGACTAGACTGTGAAGCCTGACCCAGAAGTCTCTGTTGGGGGGGGGGGGGGGGGATTACTGTGGCCAAAGCTGTAAAGCGGCAGAATTTACACGTGGAGGAGTCGGAGGACTGTGAGAGCGGAGACTCGGGAGAAGTTGTGAACTGGATGCTTTGTGATACCATACGGTGCCTTCAAAAGGCACCAAGCACGGCATCTGGGCTCACCTGAATAACAATTAATCCGGTTACCTGGTTGCAGTCTGCTGTGCTGTACCAGCCTGGCTATTTACTGCAAAGACTACAGATTATAACCAAGTTGTGAAGTTAAATTCCTTCCCACAAGTTGCGACTTGAGTGGGATTTTGGATTCTCGCACGTGACCCTTTGTTTGATCCCTTGTTCTATGATTCTGGATTTTCCCCTGTTGGTACACGACCATAGCTCCTGCATGACCCAGACCAGAGGAAGCTAACTGACTATTACCCCTGCACAGCATGGACCTGAAGAAGCAGATTGACCATAGCCCCTGCACAGCCTGGATAAGCTGCTTGACCCTAGATGGATGGATAAACAAGGCAGCTCCCGTCATGTCCTTAACCAGGATGATGGATAAAAGCATGCTTCTGAGCGGCTGGTAATCTGAATGTTCCACAGGTTGCCAGGTTAATTTTCATGTCTGATACAAGTGTGGATGTATCAGTCCTACATCCAGCTGTCCAGAGCCTCACACAGATGTGCACTCCCAACAGCCTGCATTGGGTTCTGGTTCCATAGAGCCAGACTGTCTTCGTTCCCTCTGGCTGCTGAAAAACAGCATTTCTGATCACACATTTGACTGGTGTCTATCTACAACGAGGGCAGCTCTCTCTCACTATATATATAGCGACATGCTTTATGGGATGCCAGTTCACCACATGGCATGGACTTATACACACAGCTGCAGGACACACACTCCCACTCACACACATCACTGAACATGCACTGACACACTATCACAAAATATCAAGATATACACTCACACGCACACACAAACACTCAAACGTTTATATTCATATCTTTGTGGGGACTTCTATAGGAAAGACCCTAATCCCAGGTATGACAGCCCCTCATAATCACAGGTTTTTATCACATTGTGGGGACATTTAGTTATGGTTAGTCATACAGTCATGGCTGAAATTATCGGCACTCCTGGATTTTTTCCAGAAAATGCACCATTTCTCCCAGAAAATTGTTGCAATTACAAATGTTTTTGTATAGATAAGTTTATTTCCTTTATGTGCATTTTATCAACACAAAAAAATCTGAGAAAAAAGCCAAGTTTGACCGCATGTCACACAGAACTCCAAAAATGAGGGGCTCCCAGTTTTCTGGGAGAAATGGTGCATTTTCTGGAAAAATTCCAGGGGTACCGATAATTTCGGCCATGACTGTACATAACCCACACACACATACACAATCACACATTATGAGCAATTAAAAGACAACTTTAATGACGAAGACATATTTAGAGAATTTGCATATCTTTGGACCAGAGAAGGCAATCAGATAAGGACAACTATAGAAATAAGACTTCCCAGAATACACTGAAGATCTCTGCTCCAATCCAAGACATTTCTAAAATTCCAAACCTCTTTCAGTCCCTTAGTGCCTTATTCCTAACTTCCTGCTACAGCTCAGTGCCCCTTTTATACAGGAACACACAAAACTCACACATAACACTCAACAAAATGGGATCTGTGGGTACACAAAACTCACACACAACACTCAACAGAACGGGATCTGTGGGTACACAAATCTCACACATAACACTCAACAGAATGGGATCTGTGATACTTAAAACTCACACATAACACTCAACAGAACGGGATCTGTGGGTACACAAAACTCACACATAACACTCAA
>JAODKM010000034.1:21867795-21880894 GCA_026780845.1 Petrocephalus sullivani
ATCACAGAATGAGCTCAGGTATTCTCCCTGACCTGAAACTGATGCTGATATCACAGAATGAGCTCAGATATTCTCCCAGACCTGAAACTGATGCTGATATACCAGCGGGTTCCATGACTTGTTCGGGCAGTGGATTTCGAAACCGTGGTCACATCATAGCACATGATCCCCCGCCTCCTGCTCTTAATATGCTATCACATGAATATTATATCTGGGATGCTCACCCTATTACCCCGGGCAGATTTCCAGACTGACCCCATCATAAAACCAAGGCAATTTATTCAGCCCCACAATATCGGTTAAATAAAATAGCTGCTTTCCCCCTCTCCCAGAAAGCTGATAGCCACTGCATAATATCCATTGATCTTGCACAACCACTTATACAGGACTGGGTCTTGGTGAGCCGGGAATCTATCCCAGGAAGCACAGGGGACCAGGCAGGATAGGGTGCCAGTCACTACACTACACTAAACCACACCACACTACACTACACTACACTATACTACACTATACTACACTATACTATAGAATACTATACTACACTACACTACACTATACTATAGAATACTATACTACACTACACTATACTATACTACACTACACTATACAATACTCTGCTATGCTATGCTATGCCATGCCATGCTATACTATAAATTATAATGATAAATCCATTATTTGCCATTTGCACGAGTACGAGTACAGGTACAGGTACATTGGAATTCTTCTTTTCGGATGCCCCATCTTATTCTCCATAGTCTGAGGGTCACAGCACAGGCTCAGCCAATATGCGGCACCCCTGGGGTTGGGGGTTTAGGGCCTTGCTCATGGGCTCAGAGACATGTGACTATCTATACAGTCTATACTATACAGTACAGTTACATCATTTGCATGAAATTAGTGAGGACAGGAAAAAGCAGGAGGACATTTGGAGCGTATGGAGGGCCTGACAGCGTCTGAAGAAGCTTTACGGGTGACAGTACAGGAACGCGGTCAGCCTGTTTGACGCTCTGCGTTTAGGGCTGAAATGGGAGCCAGAGTATGACTGCTGCTACTGCTGAGAAATGTCAGTCGCGTTGGTGAGACTGCAGTCGGCAGCCGGGGGGGGCGACGTGGGCCGCTGCCTGGTAACTGGGCACCTCCAGGCTCTGGCTGCTTTAAATGAAACATCATGAGGGGTATTACCCAGCCGGCAGCAGCAAGGGAAGGCGCAGGTCCTAATGGGCCGTTATCACTGCTGAAAATGGCTCATTACACTGATTCTCCTGAAACGGGGAGGTCGGCAATCCGTTATATTCTTCATTCCGAGCCGGAGCTATACAGCACACACTTTTGGAGAAGCCCTAGGGCCAATCAGTTTGATTTGTCTGCAGCAGGGTGCGGACTTTGCTAATGAACGGGTACCTGTTTAGGGTTACTGGCTGGAGTTACAGGCTATTTACAGACAGGCACTTAAATGGACAATGTCAACATCGCATCCTGCTGCTATTTGTAGTACTTAGAGCTAGGATGTTCCATCTCGGGTCCATGATTTCCTCTAGAGTAGAACAGTTGTAGGTGGTTCATAGAGGTGTTTTGTGAAATGACAAAATGTGTTTTCAAACAAAAACATTCAAGTGTCCCCCTGATATTAGTAAATATGACCCCCCCCCCATCTATGGTCTTTAATTCTAAATTGCTTATGTGATTATGGATTAGCAGTGGGTGGTCTCTAGCTGTGGATTTGTTTCCATCTTAGGGGTCCTGGTTTAAGAGAGTTTGGAAACTGTATACATCGTAGACCTTGCAAAGCATCTGTAATCTGAAGAGGCGGGGGCATGGGGCGGGGGGGGTATGATGTCATGTGCACTTGTCTATTTGCTTTTGAAATCTCAGATTTAACCTTTTACTAAAATATTAGTTACTTTAATTTTCCAGTTTTCCTTTTTGAAAAATTGGTGTGACACATTGCATGGCACAGAATATAACATGTAACACAGGAAAACAGAAGGGGCAGTTTTCACGCAGTATGACAGCAGTTATGCAGAGTATTTAATAAGTGCTGAGTTTGTCATTCTGCAATATAGATGACAGTGTGGAAAAGAAACTCCATGGGCCAGCTCCAGTCAATGAAAGAACCATGTGACTTGGGGAATTATGGGTAATTTCTGATCCCATTTTTTGGGGAGGGGGAACACATTGATGTTTCCGGTGGATTACACGGGAGTAAGCAGAACCATGTGATTACATGGTCCGCCCTCCCAGGCCAGATGGTAACCCCCCAGTCCCAGCAGTGGCGATAAAAACCTGGTCTAACCCTTAAAACAGACGATAAACACCCTTCTTCTGTCAGTGGTCTCTGGATGTCAGTAGACACATAAAGCAGCCCCAAGCCCCCATGACAAACAGTAACCAAGGTACACATGGCTTCCATTCTACTGCATCCCAGAAATAAACAGCTAATCAACTGCAATTAGCTGCATTGTGCATTTCACAAAAGCCCCATGGACGGGAATCTCAGCTGGCACAGGACCGTTGCTGTGAAAAGGACGGAGAGCGGGGGCCAAACCTGCCCCCACACCCGTGGCTGTCAAGGTGACTGCCCTGGCTCATGGCAGAGCGAGTCACGCTGACTGCGCCCCTACACCGCGCCCCTCGCCCCAGGGGACGACATGAAAAGGACTGCGTGTGTAGTTCGGGGAGTCCCAGCGAAATGCCGCAGTAGCTCAGGAGCCCTGTGGGAGAACATGGGATTACATCTCTTTATGACCAAGGGGCAGTAAGATGTTACAGATTGGGGCAGGTTTCCATTTCGGCTTCGGCTGTCGGTATATTTACGGGCAGCTAGGTGCTCTCTGAGGCTGCCGAGCAAGAGGGCTTAGAGATTTTGAGCCCTATGAAAGCACATCATATACGACCCTCAGCCCAGACCAATCATATTATGTTCCACATTTTTTAGGACCCCTGTCTCTCAGGGGCCCTTGCAAATGTCCTGACTGCCCCCCACCCGCCACCCCCCTTTACGGTGCCCCTGCTACTGAGCAAATATCGTGAGTTATTTAACAGAAAGGCTTGATGCTGATTGAATCAGGCTTTTAAGGAAGGGATTGGCACACGTTGGATGTAACTGGGTATGTCAGGCGTCCCCGAAGGCAACAGTGCTTGCCGTGCGACAGGAAAGCTTCTGGCTGAAGAAACAGAGGCTTTGAACTTCACTCACACTCCTCACACACTGACCCAGGATGCCTTTCACTACAAAGACTCATACCAAGGGAAAGGCTGCACGCCACTGAAAATAGCTTCCAAAATCACTTAAAGCGCCATGTCCTTAACATTCATTCTGAAGCGATTTAAACTCATCGGGATTTCTCTCCGACTCGCATGGCAGTTTAACCCTATCATCTGCTCCTCGGAAACCCCATCTGCAATTTGAGTTTCAAGATAAATCCCCTGCTAAACCACATTTTACTTTCTTTATAAGGACAGCAGTATTCATATGGTATAGAGCTTCTCTGATGTGTGGTACAGTTCATTTCATTTTTAATTGAAATATTACACTGTGTGTGATAGGCTAGATGTCTCATTTGACAAAGAATGCAGGCAGGTACAAAGGCCAAGAGCACAGCGCTGTATAATCATGAGGAAAGTACCAGACCAGCGTCTTGGGGCTGCTGCTGATGAATTTGGCATCATATGGCATCACCGTAGCTGATTGGGTGAAAGGAAGCATGCCACGCATGATCTCAGTCCAGGATTCTGCATGCGTGCACGTTGGATTAGATAAAAAACACACACACAAAAAAAATCCAAATCCTGTCTTTAAATTTCAATGCAAGGTTACATCACCCACACAGAACACTTTCAGCCGCTTCCCGCTTTCTGTCAAGATTACACTTCGATGCTGGCAACGCTGCTCTCGGCAGGAAATGGGTCACCGGGAGAGCGTTTGCATCTCCTGTAAATCTCGCCGACTTCAAGCAGACAGGGCCTCGCAGCTCTCCGTCATCCCCGCCTGCTCTCCGTCATCCCGGCCGGGCTGACTGCTGCTTAGCAGGTGTCTCTGAAGGGGCTGCCAGTGTTCCAGACAAACGACACCATTTCAAATGCTTCTGTTATGTGGTCTCAATGCACTGTTCATCGCACAGCTGGTGCAGAGAGGAGGCCATTACCAATTATTGCCTCGTAAAAATCAATTGATGATAAAAGGGCCTGCATCACATGGGCATGGACCTTGTATTTTAGGTGGCAATAGCATCTTTTTCAGTCCCATCACAATGCAATACATTCTGCCTCAAGCTAGCAGCAAACTCTCCCATGTGCATGACAATGACGGACGCCGAGCGCTTCGCTCTCTGCTGACCAGCAGGGGTCACACTCATCTGCTTTGGCACACACCAGGCCCTTTTGAAGGGAGGTCAGCCGTGCGGAGTGCACCTGCCAAAAAAAGGCCACAGTGCACAAAATGGACCTTGAAGTGGACAGTTAAGCATGGAAGAGGGGCGATAAGTGGAACAATATGGTACACACACTCACAGAGACACACACACACACACACTCGGAACCCTGATCAAACAAAAACTGAGATTCTGGAGAACAGAATGGGGGATTATTTAACACCATTCTGGGGTGAGGAGTAGGTGAATTAAACACCATTCAAATATGTGACATCTCACTTAAGCAAGCTGTAAAGCCCTCAGAGACAAACCACGGCCTTCCTCCCTCCCTCCCTCCCTCCCTCTCTCCCTCCACAGAGGAAATTCTAGGGCCTCTGGGGGTCCTACGCAAAAAACTCCATGGGCCCCCCTCCTCCAACAAGGTGAAATGTATTACCATTATGTTGGCATGAAGTCTAAATTAATTATATCAACAAAGAGAACTGAATAAACATAATTCCTTTATTTTCACTTTTATGAAAAACAGGATACACGAATAAAGCAGATTTGCCACAGCGATGTACTTTGTAATCCGCCCCCCCTTGGGGCCGCCTCCCAGCTAGGGGCCCCTTCCCAGCTCGAGGCCCCAGGCCATCGGCTGCCTGTCCTGCCCCCGTGCTTCTGCTTGCACACACAGAACAAACTTACCTTACATAACGATAACATCTTGGGCTTGCCTCCCAACCTCCACCCTCCCGAGAAAAAACCTCACCCATCCTACATTTCACACAAACCCTCTTACAGACATTAGCTGGTAGCACGCGCCCTAACATACATGAAGGAAAGCGACAGGTCGTCAGGTTGAAGAAAGCCACAAACACAATGGATATCCTCCCATGCCTTCACAATCTCGTATTTCTATATGGTAACTCAGTCTTATTCTACAACAGCAAAAACAATCCGTATTTTTCCAGCTGAGAGGATCCTCATTATCGCCGCTGACACACGCAATGACCCGACACAGTCCCCAGGCAGCGGGACACATTCTAACTGCTAGCTGGTTCTTTCCTCCTCAAACCCATGGACAGGTATCACTGGCTTGTATCACATTTCATGTACTGATCCTTAAACCCATAATGGTTGACATTCCATACCAGCTGGATAGACAGTCCATTTTATTCACACCCTGAAGGCACCGAGATACAGCAGCAGAAAATAAAGTCAGTTCACGTATCAGATATGACTGTAAAATGACAGGCTGACCTCTTTAATGCTTTGAAATAATAACATGTATGAGTTATGTATTAACATGTTACCTATGTGTGTATTACAGTGACAAGGGACACCCTGGTTTGTCACTGCGCCGTGCCTGTGGGTATCAACCCCACCTCCCTCTGTGTGAGTGCAGTTTGCATGTCCTCCCTATTTCCACACAGGGTTACTCTGGTCACATGACACTGTCTCTCCGAACTGCCCATAACATGCGGCTGGCTTTCTGAGTGTAAGGGCTGTCGTCCTGTCCTAGGGTGCGTGTAAGGTATACAGCCATGCATTAAAACAACGGGTTTGAACCCCACAACATTTTGTTCGGTTTTCCACTCAAGTGGGACCTATCCAACTGGTGTGCATTGCCTTGTGCCCAGAGTTTCCTGGGGTAGGTCCCTGTTCTGGGTATGCGGCTATGGAAAATGGATCAATGTCTTATGCCAGTAATCGTCGCTGTTAGCAGTTTAAAAAAAAAAACAGCTCAGTATTACAATCATGTGTAATTCCAGTGATGCTGATCCTACACCAAGAACATGTTACTTTTTATGTTCGTATCACTTGAAATACACCAAAAAGTGATGTCAGGAATGATTAAATTGTTCCCAGAAGTTTGTATCCAGAGGCAGCTAGAAATATTCTCCAGGTTGAAAAGCTGTTTGAATTATGCTGGAACCTGGTCAATAAGACCAGGAGAGGGCCACTGTGGCAGCCGTTCAAATCTTGAAAAAGTGACCCATGCTTTTATCTTCTGTAACTCTTTGTATTATGCAATTAATAAATCCTGGAGTTTGCAGGTAGTCCAAAATGCCGCAGCTCATTTTTTAGTTGGAGCAAGGAAATTTGGCTCGGTGTCTCCTATTTTAGCTTCTCTGCATCGGCTGCCTGTCCCTTTTAGAATCGATTTAAAAATTTTATTACTAGTTTTTAAGTCTCTAGACGGTAATGCGCCTGCTTATTTAATGGAATTGTCTCCCGTATCAGCCATCCAGAGATCTCCGATCTTCTGCTCAATCTACTTTGATTGCTCTTCGCACCAAATGTAAGAGAGGGTGACAGGGCTTCTGCTGCTGCTGCACCGAGACTGTGGAACTCCTCACCACAAAACATCAAGGAGTCGCCCTCAACTCACCTTTTTAAGTCATGGCTAAAAACACATTTTTATTCCATAGCTTTTAGTGATCGTTAATATATATAGTTATATTTGTACTTTTATTTTGTTTCTTATTTTTTGTTTTTATGTAAAGCACTTTGGATTACAGCGTTTCTGCTGTTTTAATATGTGCTACATAAATAAAGTGGAAGTGAAGCGAAGGCATCAGCTGCGCGAGGCACCACCCCCGGCCAGCAGGGGGTGCTGTGACAATGTGAGACCCGAGCACTGGGGAGGCAGTGGGCTGGAGTTAGGGTGCTTTGTGGCATGACCCTTCTGAGTAGGAGGGGAACGTCCAAGCACTGAAGATAGCGGGAACTTTGACAGAGCATAAATAACCTCTAAATAACATTTATTTTTCCTGCTAAATGCAATGAAGGGGAATGTTAGTTAACAGTCTGAAATGATCTCAGTTGCCATTCTAATGGGGGTTTGGCTGGTATCCCGAGTCCCCCGAAATACCACTGATAATTACTGAGAATGTGAAGCTAAATAAAAGCTGAGTACAACAAGCTATTTATCTGGATTTTGGCAATAGAGGAGAGTCTAGTATTGGAGTAATTACTAGGTATTGAGAGAAGCCAGTGGAGGAGGCTTTTATATCTAATAAGGATGCCACATGATACGTTCCGATTGGAGGATTTTTCAGCTTGTTGCGTGTCAAGAGGCAGAGTCACTTGAAATAACTCAAGATGAGATGTGACCTCCAGCTACTACCAACCAGGTAATTACATGTGGAAGCTGCAAACTAAGTGTTTCTGGATACAAGTGTCAGCTAAGCCCTTCACATTCTGCTGTAGCATTAAGGAATTTCCTGTGATTACTGGAATTTAAAAATTTTCCAGTCTGTGGTTCCCGTTTACCATCTGGTTGGTAATTTCACAGTTGGTAATGATTCTGTTGGCAGAGTTACAGTTGGTTCGTTTTACTACAATACGGTGCTGCCAGTGTCTCTGCTTGTAATTGGTTCACTGTATTTTGAAAGGACAATGTAAAAAATAGATAATCAGAGCTTCCCTAACAAGAAAAAGGCAAACTCTCAAATGTAATGATTATACTCTACTGATCCGTGTGGGGAAACTCTCTTGTCGCCTGCCCCATCTTGCTCTGTGTAGGTGAGCGGGAACTTGGCAGCAAAGGGCAGCCACCTGTAGCGACACCCAGGGACCTGGGGGCTAAGGGCCTTGCTCTAGGGCCCACAGCAGGAGTATTCTGCCCAGGCTGCGACCTTCCAATCACTGAAACTCAGCCCACAGAGTCATCCGTCCATTTTCTGAAGCCGCTTATCCTTCCGGGTCGTGGGGGGTTCCGGAGCCTATCCTTTAAGCTATGGGTACAAGGCAGGGAACAACCCAGGACGGGGGGCCAGCCCATGGCAGAGCCCACAGAGTATCATCCTTGCTAAATGCTTTCTTCGCCAATATGAACAAATCACCTTTTACGATGCAATTAATGCATCTGTCAATTGTGGAAGGTTTTTATCCCGCATATGACTCCAGAAAAGATGGCTGTCATATAATGTTACCAGGATGACACCACTCAGCAGCACCACGGAGGGAGGCCTGGCAGGGGGGGCATAGGGCTATGTGGCACCCCCTGGGAGATTTACACCCCCCAATTACAAGCGCTAGTGCAAAAATACACTGAAAGTTATGAGGACATCGTCCGAGAACATCAGTTTCTACAGAGTTCATTCTCTCAAATTCCGTACGTGCTGACTAAGCAGATACCATTATCTGGATTGACCTCCCAGTTGTACCCATTTTGATGACAAGAGAATGTAGCTCCCAACAAATTCAGCACAGCTTAGCACCACTTTGGCATGATTCTTATGAACAGGGAGGCGGAAGAGCAGAAATGAACTAAAACATAAATGAAACTGAACAGTCTTAGTAGAATAAACGCTACAGACCTAACGCGGTGCCTTTGTTTTGAGAGTCTCTCCATTTGGTTCCATTCTGTATATAAATATACTTAATCCTCATTACCTTTTCCCACCTGCATGCCCCACCCTAACATAAACCGGAAATCCACTGGGGAAATGTATTTATGCCAAAGCTGCACGGATTATACACAAATAACAAATCCTGTCTGTCGCTGACATTAAAGATAATTTCATTTTTGTTAAGAGGTAAACGCTTGTACAGCTGTAAATTACAATCATCAGCAAGACTCAGTTTTTACCTCTCCGTTTGTAATGAACAGAAATTTTGAATTGAATTGATTAGCAGGTAATTACTCTCATTGTTAATAGCCAGTGTCAGGATAGATTAACCTGTCACAGACCTGAACATTAATCTTGGGGACACAGCCTGGCGGTCATGTGACACCCAACGCTGTCAAAGCAAACGTTTCCAGTTTCATTCCAAATAAGCCCCTTCATTTCTCGCTCCTTGAGATGAACAGTTACAGACACACCAGCTGTACACATCGCACGCACAGACACGGACACACACACGGACACACACACACACACACACACACACACACACACACACACACACACACACACACACACACACGCACAGCCCTCTGCATTCACCCGACAATACGGACTCATCTCCGCGACACCCACCGTTTCATTTATCTACAAACTCTCATTTTCCACAAGTTAAATGTTATCAGAAGCACCTGCCAACTCAGCCAACACGTTATCGAGTTTAATGCTACATGCACCTGTACAACTGGAACAATTAAAAATTTAATGCGCGGGTAACTTCAGATGACTGAAGAACTGCATAGAGAAATATCCAAAGACTTTTGTGTGTTTTGGTCCGTTCTGTGGTGCTCTTTTGGGTCTTAAATTACAATTCCACATTGCAATTCCAGCGACCAAGCCCCGGCCTTGTTAATACTGATTTCCGATTGATGCACTTTCATGTCCGAGTGAATGCGGCTGATTACGGCTGCGGTGCCTGTCCGCGCATCTTCTAATGCCCGGCTAGCAACGCGCGGCGCGCACCGCTTCAGCGTAACGGGAGCAACCTGCCCAACCTCTCCCACCTGAAACTAATAACTATTAAGTACATATTAAGTAACTATTGACTATTGAGTAACTAGATGCGCAGCTTTTTAACATTGTAACTCATTTGCGATCAGATCTGCGACTGCAGTACAATTAAAGCCTGGACAAAGACTCCTTGTAATTTAAACGTGTTAAAAATGCTACGATTAGATGAAAAAAAAAAACTCAATAGTCTTACGTCCGAATATTATTAATAATTAAACTGATCTGATTATTGTTTAGATTCGGCCCGCATAATATCAAAACTAACACTTTGTACTTCCTCCTGTAAAAATAATCTCAGGTTAATGGAAAACACAATATATCGGCGTTATACGACGTGACATTGGACTCAAAGCATGAGTAGTTTCGGACGCCAGATCCCAATAGAGAAAGACCTTATGTGGTTTCCTAAACGAGTTTTAGCAGCAGTGACGGCTCGCTTAGAGAGCTCGGGACATGTCGGAAGGGGGAGCCTACCTTCGGTTCCTCTGCGACTCCTTCTTCTCCATGATGTCGGGTACGCAGTTGGTGAGCTCGGTCCAGTCTGCGTGCAAGCCGCAGCTCCAGCCTGTTGAGAAGCGGGAGAAGAGCCAGGACTCCTCTCTACCTGGCCGGTAGCAAGTGCACTTCTTCTGGCCCGCCTTGCAATCGCACGGCTTCTCCAGGCGGATATTCCTGACCAGGTGTCTCCCGAAGGTGGTGCCCCCGGTTTTCTGGATGTGCAGGAACACGATCACGTCGTTCCCCTTGATATTGAAATCCACCTGACGCTCCAGGTCCCTCTCCGTAAAGTTAAATTTCGATTGAAATTTAGGTGGGTAATCATCTTCCAGCTCTTGGTCTCTGTATAGATCGTCAGCTGACAGATATTCGTCGGACTGGGGACTTAGTCCCGTTAACTTTTCCCCAGTCCTCAGAGGACAAGAGTTACTCCCTGCAGGACATATATATTGATATCCGATCATCACAAAAAGAACAGCTAATACTGGAAGCAAGATCACTTTGTTCGATTTATCATCCATGTTAACAGAGATTGCTATCAGCATTAGAACACTAACAAGAAATTACTACGGGCGACACTCTCATATCGAAAAGACTTTTCATTCTATTTAGAAATAAATAACATGCGATATGTACAAACATTTGTCCTTGTCAGGTGTTGTTTTAGCCATGTATCGGAGCTTTTCGTGGAAAATATCAGACAAGGGCTGTAGTATCGTCTGTAGCTCTTCTTGTGAAGGCACACATAATAAATACGTTAAAGCTCATGCAATTCCCAATACTATTCTACGGCGGTTAAGAAGCATGCACACAGCGGATCAGAAGGGTGCAAAAATCCTACGCCGCGTTACTTCTGCCGGCGTCTGTCCATCTGTGGAAGCGGAGTATCCACGGGGTGCAGGGGACGAGCTTACACCTGAAGCCAGCCATCCGACATCCCGAGCGGCCGCGTCCCTCGGCCGGCAAAAACACACCGTTATATAAACTACTCTACGCTGCACATGCATACCGCTCCCATCGCCCAGTCCACGAAAGCACAAAGTTCCTGCGTCTCAAAAAATGCCACATTTATTATCCCAGTCCCATAAAATCAGGGGGGCGCGCATCACAGAGACGCGCTTCTGCAGCCCGCACCGGCGAGATCCTCTCCCGAAGTGCGACGTCGATCACAAAAATAGCCCAGATCTTTCCAAAGCTCTTCTTAGTTGGCTTCAACTTTAGCGTGCAGCTTCCATTCCCGTTCGCGTCAGATATTACGGAGGAGGATGCAGAAGCGGGCGGGCTTTTCGGGGAGCCTGCGAAAGTGCCGGTCACTGCAGCGTGTCACCCAGCGGCCAGCATCCCGGGAGTGCGGGGACTTTCAGGAATTAATCATCATCGGGCAGCGTGAGCACCAGGCTGTCAATCTCGTCTTTATCGCAAGTGAGCGCGAACCAATAGCAATTAAATAAGAGTCACGTCTAAAAGGCGAACCCGCGCTGTTTTAAACAACCACATTCGAGAGCCGGATCTATAGAATGAGCGCAGTTCTTTAATGGAATTGGCAGGAGGCGGCCGTGTCCCCTGCGGACAGCTGTGGCGCTCCGGCTGTGGATGGAGAGGCAGCGCAGGACACTTCAGCACCATGGACAGGGTCCAGCCCCTTCGCTTTCCCTTTTACAGTTACAAGTGCTAGGATTCTGCTGTCAATGCAGGAAATATATGTTTGAAAAAGAGTAATGATGCAATTATAAAAAATGACTAGAGTGTCGTAGTCTTTATGATACTTGTACAAAAGGATTTCTTATTATCTTAAGCTGTGTTAGTCATAATAGCATGCCGGATCTTGCTGGTTTAACAGTGTAGTTGGGGGGTGACGAGCAACACAATACCAAGCCTTTTGGCAAAGAATTTCACCAAATATATATGTGTGTATATATATATAATCCTAGGTTTAAAAAACAATGTCCTCCCGGCATAGCGAATGGATAATGGATGATAAATCCAAAAACAGATTTTTATGTGTGGGTAGTATAATAAGAAAGCTAAGTCAGCAGCTAGCTTATGTCTTGGTCATTTGTTAGCCTATGTTCAGAGTATATATAGGAAGAGTGCATATCAATCAATATTCAATAACATCCGGTCAGGGTCGCGGTGATCCAAAGCCTGTGTGCAGGAGGGACAGGTCGTAAGGCAGAGCGCGCCCTGGGAAGGACGCCAAGCCGTTTCTCTCATCTGCATCCACTGAATGAAACTGAGAGCCCCCAGAACCGCACGTCTTTGGATCGCAGGAGGAAACCAGTCCCGTGCAGCAAGCCACACGATCGTGTACACAGAAGCGAAAACCCAACCTGTACGCATGCGCAGAAGTGACAACCCCAACCGGTACGCATACACCGAAAGAAAGACCCAACCTGCAGGCATACGCAGAAGCGAAAAAAACCCAACCTGCACGCATGCGCAGCGAAATCTGATGTAAAAGTCCGACGGGGCAACGATTTCACTTTAAGAGGTATCTGTACATCTTATAAGCGTTTTAAGAGACATCTAAAATAGGTATTAAAGTGTTAAATGGCAAATTCAGCTAGATTAGTGTGTGCTCTCGCAATACTAACAGATGATATTTTCAAAAGTTACGAATAAATGAATAAATAAAGACGAATAAAAGTAGTCTAAACCAGGCCTTATGAGATTAATTTTTTAATAGGTGACTGCCATGGATAAGCAGTTGGAAAAGTGGTAAGTGGATGTGAGATTTAATCCAATGTATTTTTATTAGTTGGTCCCGTGTATCAGGAGCTGCTTTTATCCAGAGGTTTTTAATTCTGAGAAATCATGCTTACAATA
>JAODKM010000034.1:21887231-21901693 GCA_026780845.1 Petrocephalus sullivani
GGTGATGATGATGGTTATGATGCTGATGATGGTTATGGTGATGATGGTGATAATGGTGATGATTATGGCCATGGTGTTGATGGTGACGATGATGATGGTGACGATGATGATGGTGTTGATGGTGATAATGGTGATGATGGTTATGGTGATGGTTATAGCCATGGTGCTGATGGTGATGATGATGATGGTTATGGTGATGATGATCTGCGCCAGTACATCATTAGCACATTTTGATGATTATGAGAAATGGCTAAAGTAAGTTTTTACGTGAGGTAGCTTTAGTTGCACCATTCAAACCTCAGGCATAATTAGCACTCCTTCTGGAGCCGGTCCAGCTTTAAGGTTTAGAAGCAGCCAGGCAATTTCATACATGTCTGCAGGACATGAGCTGCTGGCAAGGCCGCTCTCAGAATGTGCGAGCTGCCAGCTCGACCTCACAAGCAGGCTAATCAAGCTACACTCTACCTGAGTTGGGTTACAATAGGATAACGGCTCATGCCAACAACTCTGTATTATTGCATGCTGGTCAGCAATCAATACTATTGTCAGTCCATCTCAAGGCACACACACACACACACACACACACACACACTTTGAGCCTTTTTGAGACCCAAATATGCATCATATCAACAAAAGTATTGGGGAACACTTCTTAAAGGAACAGTTCACCCCAAAACTGAAAAAGTATGTTTTAGAGCTTTAGCGCTATCTATCCATCTGTGATGTTCTGCTGGGAGTTGCCTAGTTTTGGAGAATGTTAGTCTTCTCCTGAATATAATGGGACTGAATGGCACTTTTTCTATAGTTGTTAAAGTGCAAATAAAATGTATTTGAAAAATTCAATAGCAATGTCTCTTGACTCTTGAGTTCTCAAGATATTCCTCAGACCTTGTAGTGAGCCGTTTGACGTAGGAACTTTTTTCTCCTACCAAACTCCACACATCAGCGGTGTCTTGGTATGAGGAGTCGACCCATGCAGACACCAAGCCCCTCCCTAAACACTAAGACAACATGGGGAAAAAAATCATATATCCACTACAATGGTGAGCTACAGAGTACCAAAGGGTTAGAATTGTAAATCGCCTCTGACAGAATCACCAGCAACCCAACAAACCTTCATGTCAGGTTATTGCCTCACTGTATATCTGACAGTGTTGCATTACTGCCTCCCAGTGCAGGCTTCCGAAGCCTCATATCAACCATCGTGATGTAGCGATGCTTCGTGGCAGCCATTTAGTTTTGCAAAGAAAGGTCTTAACCAAAGTGCAGATTTAATTCACAAAATCAATGTTTTTGGCACTATGACAGTACAGGGTACTAAAGTAGTCTTTCAAGCTCTTAGAACAACAACGTTTCATTTTCAGTTTGGAAGTTTGTCCAAATAAATAACACAGAATATTTAAATTTTAAATTGGTCCATGTCGAGGACTCTCCGTGTAGCTATTAAATAAGGCGCGATGTGCTGAAGATGCCCCTCACGTTCGCCTGGCAATCAACTTCCATTATTCAAGTACTTCAAATTCAGGTCCTTCACACGCCGACATTTGTCGCGTCATCATGCAAAATAATTATAATGTTGCTTATTGTGCCTTATTCTTAAATTAATATGATGAAACCCACAGAAGTATGCTTCTGCTCTTCCAGAAGTATGTTGCAGCTAGTCCAATCTAATCTGCATTTGATTAGCTTAACCCCGTCCCAAAATCAGTCTCCTTTTCATATCTTGTTGCACTAAAATAAACTTAAGTTGCCCTGAATGTAGAGGAATTGTACAAACTGCATACCTTTGCCAGATCTTCTGGACTAGCCTTAACATAGAATCACTAATAATTATGATATTATTTTAGCATTTGGAATTCTTAATTACTCATTAGGAAAAATAATATTGTTGATTCATTCATCTTATTCCTACTATTCCTTGGTCTCTACTTAAAGGAAATTTATGTGTTGGCTTCTGTGTTTCTGCTGAAGTATGAACATTTTCACCACAGATATTCTGATGATATGAGGCTTCAGAGCCCCTGCAGTGCCTTCAATGTGTAGTGATATTGCCATGTTAAGGGATGCAGATGTACACTTGATTTAAAGCAATCTGTTGATTTCAGTTGCAGAAAGGACAGAATTAGTAGTAATAAAAAGCTAAATGTCCACATCAGTGTATCATAAGAAGTAAATATGGACCATGAAAAACCAAGACAGCGTTCAGGTACAACACACACTCTGGATTTGATCCCGCAACCCCAGAAACCATACCCAGTCATGACACTATACCTTCTTTTCTGCTTTATGCTTTGTGATCAGCGTTACCCGTATTATGTAACAGTGATGTATATGTATACACATACAAGGTGTGTATGTATATATATATATATATATATATATATTTATGTGTATATATATATACACTCAGTGACAAAAAAGTTAAGCACCCAAGTTATGCTCCGATTTGGCTGTAATTTGGTACATGTGCAGACCAGCGATGGATATGTAAATGATTCAATTTGCAATGAGCTGGCACATCTAATGTTAAAACCAATGGGCACGCGAGGGCACCCATGCATGTCATGAAGGTTCCAGTCGCCCAAGACAGACCACACCAAGGGAAGATCATCGTATTGTGTGCTAAGCATTACAGAATACCATGACATCTGTGCCTGCCGTATGTCACGCACACCGGTCGGACGATCGCCATGAGGACCCAGAAGTAAACAGTCGTCCAGATAAATAGAGGAACACTTCACTCAATCGCCGCTCAGTCAATGACCCATGCCCTTACAGACCGCCATCGCCGGTACTGTGAGTACTCCAGTCTTTGGTTCATCTCTTTGATTGTGTGTGCATTTAGAACGCGGATTCCGGTGGGAATCTCTACTCTTTATTTAAAGAGCGTTCTTATAGTAATCGCGTGGTTATCCTACCTCTTCACGTGGACTCCGTGTCTGGGTTACCATCCACGCTACATGGGCTATCCGCTGATGCCAGTCCATTCTGTGTTTCCACCCGAATTCCTGATACCATGCAGACACAGGTATTAGACTCTCTACGATACCCCGTGTCATCCCACACCACATCTCAATGACTGATATTGGATTCACCGTCCCATGCGTAGGCTGCCATTAACACCAGCCCAAAGATGGCTACATTTAGAGTGGTGCAGTAACCGGGAGATAGAATGACTGAGCGACTCCGATGCAAGCCAGTCGTTGATCGCAAGAGGTCACGACTCTCCGCGAAGCTGTTCGGGAGCTGGCTGGCGAGCGACGTGCGCCGCGGGCGGTGGCCCATATCTCTTCCCCCGCCCCCGAACCCGAACCCCACATTTCACTGCTGGAAAAATGGAATGGGGTAGACGGGAAGTGCAACGTATTTCTAACCGCGCAGGGAACTTCATTGACCATACTTACGCTAAACAACTGGGGGTGGAGCTCAAGGCGTTATCCCAGTCGATTCAAATTATTGTTGTTGACGGTCAACCCCTTACCACCAGTCCCATCACCCACCAGACTCAACCCATCGTCCTCAACATCGACAAGCACCATGAAACCATCCAGTTCCTGGCCACTTCCCTCATCTCACCTCATCTCCCATCATCCTCGGACACCCGTGGCTCTTCCAGCATGACCCCCTCATTTCCCGGACCCAACACCGAATTTTGCAAAGGGGCCCAACCTGTTCTGAATTTTGCCTACAGGCAATGACTGGGACGTGCTCTAGGGAGTCCGAGGCCTCCGATGTCGATCTGAAGGCCATTCCCCAGCCTTATTGTGACCTGGTGGAGGTCTTCTGCAGGAAAATGGCCGTGAAGTTACCTCCTCACCGGCCCTATGACCTAACTATTGACCTACTGCCAGGTGCGGTACTACCCCGCGGCAGGCTCTTCTCTCTTGCCACCTCTGAGACTAAAGTGATGAAGGAGTACGTCCCCGAGGCTCTCTGCCAGGGTACCATCAGGCCCTCCTCCTCATCAGCCGCCGCGGGGTTCTTCTTCGTTAAGAAGAAGGATGGTGGCCTCCGACCTTGCGTCAACTATCAGGGGCTCAATCAGATCACTATCAAGAACTGTCACCCCCTTCCTCTGACGAACACCGCCCTGGACGCCCTCTCTGGTGCCACCCACTTCACCGAGTTGGACCTCCAGAGTGTCTACAACTTGGTGCGTATCAGGGAGGGCGATGAATGGAAGACGGCATTCATCACTCCCATAGGTCACTACGAGAGTCTGGTCATGCACTTCAGCCTGTGCAATGCTCCCACAGCCTTCCAGAAATTCATCAACAATATGCTGCGGGAAATGCTAGGCCGGTGGGCATTCGTCTACCTTGATGACATTCTTATTTACTCTCGCACCCTGGAAGAACACATCTAGCATGTCAGGGCGGTCCTCAAGGGACTGCTCACCCATCAACCATATTGCAAGTTGGAGAAATGCGCTTTCCACCAGCGCTCCACCACATTCCTGGGCTTTGTCACCTCACCCCAGGGTGTGGCTATGGACCCCCAGAAATTGGAAGCTGTGCATCATTGGCCCCTACCCAAGACACTCAAACAGCTACAGTGTTTTCTGGGGTTTGCCAATTTCTACCAGCGTTTTATCCGGGGCTTCAGTACAGTTGCAGCACCACTGACCGCTCTGACCCGTCCTTCTCCTCATCATTTCCAGCTCACCCCAGTTGCCATCAATACCTGTCAACAACTATGTCACCTTTTTACCACTGCTCCTATCCTCCTTCACCCAGAATCCACCAAACCCTTCGGAAATTCAACACCATTCAGCAGCGTTATGGGGTAGGGGACCGTGAACTGCTGGCCATCAAGTGGGCCCTGGAGGAATGGCGTCACTGGCTCCAGGGTGGCAGTGAATCATTCACGGTCTGGACGGACCACCAGAACCTCATCACTATCCAGCACGCCAAACAGCTCAACCCTTGGCAGGCGCAGTGGGCATTGTTTTTTGAACAGTTCAACTTCCACCTCTCATACTGCCTGGGGTCCAAGAACACCAAGGCGGATGCACTTTCCCGCCAGCATGAAGCCGATGCTCCTCGGGCGGACCCCGCGGCTGTTGTACCCACTACCCGGATCATCGCACCTCTTCGGCGGGAATTAGAAACCAGAGTACGCCAGGCACAGACCTTGGAACCCGCTCTGGCAGGTACTCTGCCGGGACGACTATATGCCCCCACCTCCATCTGGCCGGACGTCCTCTCCTGGGCTCACTCCTCTGCTCTGGCAGGCTACCCTGGCGCCAGAAGAACCCTCCTCTATCTTCAACGTGCCTTCTGGTGGCCTGCCATAGCCTGCGAAGTCCGAGAGTTCATCTGGGCATGTCCAGTGTGTGACAGGGCCAAAACCAGCAATCAACCCTCCCCAGGTGAACTGCAACCTCTCCCGGTTCCTCGTCGGCCCTGGTCACACATTACACTGGTCTTTGTTACAGGCCTGCCGGAGTCGGAGGGAAAAAATACTATATTCACCATCGTTGATCGCTTCTCCAAGGCTGTGCATTTGGTAGCCCTGGCTGGACTCCCATCAGCTAAAACTACTGCTGAGCTCATTTTAGAGCACGTAGTCCACCTGCATGGGTTCCCCAGGGACATCGTCTCGGACAGAGGGCCTCAATTCACCGCCAGATTCTGTCATTTGATCAGCTCTACCTGCAGTCTTTCATCCGGTTACCATCCACAAACTAACGGTCAGACGGAGCGGACCAACTAACAACTGGAGCACTACCTTAGATGCTTTGTTGCAGACAAGCAGCGCTCCTGGACCCGCTACCTCATCTGGGCTGAACTCTCACATAACCGGCATACCTCATATGCCACTGCTCTCAGCTTATTTGAGGCATGCCACGGTTTCCAACCTCCTATGTTCGATCATCAAGAACTGGAGGTTGATGTACCGTCAGCCCAACAGTTAGTCTGCTGGTGCTGGTGGCTCTGGACTCTATCCCGTTCTGCTATTCAGAAGGCCAACCATTAATACACTGTACAACATCGCCGTTGGCACCCACCAGGACGATTGTTCGATACAGGTGACAAGGTTTGGCTCTCCACCCAGAACCTCCGCCTCCACACCTACTCACGGAAGCTTGCATCCCGCTTCATTGGACCTTGCCGCATCACCCACCGGATTAATCCTGTCACCTATCAACTCCAGCTGCCTGTGGCACTGCGAGTTCATCCAGTCTTTCACATATCCTAGCTCAAGCCCTTCATCACCTCCCCCTTGGTCCCGCCTGCCCCCTCCCCTCCTCCGCCTCGTCTCATTGAAGGTGGTCCTGCATACACCGTGTGCTGGATCCTCGATGCGCATCCTCGGGGCCGGAGTATCCAGTATCTCATTGACTGGGAGGGTTATGGCCCTGAGGAGTGCTCCTGGATTCCGGCCTGGTTCGTTCTCGATCCTTTGTTGGTGTGGGACTACCATCGTCGAGTATCCTCCCAGCCAGGGTCGTCTAGTGCCGGTCCTGGAGGGGGGGGTGGGGTTATTGTCACGCACACCGGTCGGACGATCGCCAGGAGGACCCGGAAGTAGACGATCGTCCGGGAGATAAATAGAGGAACACTCAATCGCCACTCATTCATTGCGAAATGACCCGTGCCCTTACCGACCGCCATCGCCGGTACTGTGAGTACGCCAGTCTTTGGTTCATCTGTTTGATTGTGTGTGCGTTCAGAAAGCGGATTCCGGTGGGAATCTCCACTCTTAATTTAAAGAGCGTTCTTATAGTAATCACGTGATTATCCTACCTCTTCGCATAGACTCCGCGTCTGGGTTACCATCCACGCTACACGGGCTATCCGCTGACGCCAGTCCATTCCGTGTTTCTACCCGAATTCCTGATACCATGCAGACACAGGTATTAGACTCTCTATGATACCCCGTGTGATCCCGCACCACATCTCAATGACTAATATCGGATTCATAGCACAGACCCAATGCCAGTCTGCAGGATCTTGAGGACCAGTTACAACAGCTGTGGGCCAATTTGCCGCAGGAGAGGATACCAGGGCTGTACGATTCCCTTCCGCACCGTATTGCCGCATGTATCCAGGACCAGCAGTGTGCCCATACTGCCAACTCTGTAGTCCGTGTCATCTGATATTATAATCATTGCAATATTGTCACACAGCCTTTCACCACGTGTAGATTCATTTAATTTCCACCACTCCACTGTGTGTGTGTGTGTGTATATATATATATATATATATATATATGCACACACAGAAACACCTCTTAGTAATTGAATTCACTTTCATTCAGACCTTTTGCCACAGGTAGATGAAATCATGCACTCATGTTTTCAGGCTTACAAACACTTGTGAAAGAGTGGGTCATTCTGAAGGGCTCAGTGAATTCAAGTGTGACAGTGTTGCAGGATGCCATTTTTGCAGCGAGTCAGTTTGTGAAATTTCTTTCCTGCTAGATATTCCACGGTCAACTGTAGGTGGTATTATTACAAAGTGAAAGCATTCGGTCACAAAGTGGCGGACCACGTACAGTAACAGCGGGGTCACCAAGTGCTGAGCTGCATAGCGCGTAAAAGTTGCCAGTGCTCTGTCACAAAAACTGAGCGCTGGGAGCTTCATGGAATGGGCTTCCTTGGCTGAGCAGCTGCATGCAAGCCTCACATCACCAAGCACAACACCATGCCTTGGGCTGAATGGTGTAAAGCACACCGCCACTGGACTCTGGAGCAGTGTAAACGTGTTCTGTAGAGTGATGAATCATGCTTCTCTGTCTGGCAGTCTAATGGACGAGTCTGGGTTTGGCGGATTCCAGGAGAACATTGTGCCAACTGTAAAATTTGGTGGAAGTGGGATAATGGTGTGGGGTTATTTTTAAAGAGTTGGGCTAGGCCCCTCAGTTCCCGTGAAGGAAACTCTTAATGCTTCAGCAAAGACATTTTGATCACTTCTATGCTTCCAACTTCGAGGGAGCAGTTTGGGGAAGGCCCTTTTCTGTTCCAGCATGACTGTGTCCCAGGACACATAGCAAGGTCCATAAAGACATGATTAGGTGAGTTTGGTGTAGAAGAATTTGACCGGCCCGCACAGAGCCCTGCCCAAACATGCCCCAAAATATTGTGGAAAGTCTTCCCAGAAGAGTGGCAGCTGTTATAGCTGTAAAGGGGAGTCCAACTCCATATTTATGCCTAAAGTTCCTGTAGGCGTAATGGCCTGATGTCCCAATACTTTCATCCATATAGTGTACATATACATTATATTTTTATAACATTTTATTTGAAATCACAAATATAATCCCATTAACCTCCTTACGACTCCTAAATCGCATTTTCCCACAATTCTCCGATGGTGTAAAAAGGCACAGATTAATCTACATCATGACGAAGTACCATGGCTGACTTTATTACTCAAAAGAATTAATAAGCATTGTCTGGCAAGGATTCCAGCCTAAGCAAGCCTATTATTGATGTTAGTGAATTTTGAAGCGATTCATGAGGGTAATTTCCCACTTTACCAATTGCATCACCATGACCTTTGACTGGTAGCTGGGTTTTATGAAGCTCTGCATCTTGCCGATGCTATGTTGTTTCTCTAAACAACTCAGCAGAGTGAAACCCGAAAGGCCGTTTGGCTGCGCGTCCTTTCAGAACACAAACTGCTTATGTACGATATCGGGGTCAGCAAATTCCAGCGATTAAAATTGGATTTCAGTTTCTCGACAGGATATGAAAAGGGCACCTGGCACATGTTCATGTTTTATTATCCCCACTGATCGCTGGCAGGATTGGTTGTAAACCAGGAAATCAAAATAAGTAAGTGGAAGATGAAATCAGTGGTGAGGCTTTTGGTGGCAAAGTGGGTATGGGGGGGAAACGGACACCTGTGGGTTGTGGGGTCCACCCCCCCACGCTCCAAACATGGCTTGCATGTTCTCCGGCGATCCGGCTGTTTGGGTTCACACTTGCAGCCCAAGAAAATGTTGTCAGACAACCCTGTTCTAGACGGATGGATGGATTTTTATTTAAAAAGGTACGTAAATATAAATTAAATTGATTTATTTGACTGGAGAACAAGTGTCAACATTGAATTAATATTTCAGTGACTACTAAATTATTACCAGATGAATAGTGAATTATTGGCTGTTATATATTATATAGCTGTTATTCAAAATTAGGAAAAATATTCTTTATACTTCCTCGTAAATAAAAAAGGCAATCTTATTTAACAGAATTTATTTTTCAAGTTTTTAATGCATTTCAGATTATCCGGATGGATTACTCAGCCAAATTTTTTTTTCACCAGGACCAAGAAATGTGTTCAGTGACCAGTTTTTTGAGCACAACCGCTTGGTTATAACGGAGACTGGCTGCCCCTTCAGACAACATATCATGTGACTGCAGCCAAACTCACAGAGCAAAGAGACAGGAGGGACAGGAGGCTACCTGCTGTTTGGCTAAGCATTAAAACAGCGGGAATATGCCTGGTTTTTGATGTGCTGTGAGTGCTGCCTCCTGACATGCTGTTGGCAGCATCTTAGAAACAGCCATCTTCCAGGACGACTGTGTCCAGAGTTTGCTGAGAATCGTACAATAATCAAAAGAAGGCATGCTGTCAGTGGCAGTTCTGTGAGCAAAAATACCTTGTTAACGAGGGAGTCCCCAGCTGGCGTACCTAATACAGTGGCCACTGAGTGTAGTTTCTCCTCAGAATGATTTTCCTGACTAAAGATAGTAGACAGTAGAAGGGAAAACACTATTACTGGATTTATACAGCTTCCTTCAATTTTGCTCTAAAAATGACATTTACTTTGCTCTAACAAGCACAAAAAGAAAGAACTGAGTGCAAGTCTAGTACAAACTCCTCCAGATGAGTATTTATTTGTAATTAAGTTGCAATTTCACAATTACAGGGTGCCATTCACACAACAAAAGCCTTTGTAATTTGACAGAAGCAAAACATATTAATAATAACTTCAGCTGCAGCATGATTTCTTATTAATTTCACCCACTGTTTGACCCATATATCTGGAATTGGATTTGCAGATAAATTATTGACATCTTTTGTCCAAATAAATAAATCAGAAACAATGCTTTACATAAAAGACAGGCATTGCATATTGCTGGAGGCCGGTAAATGTGTTGGGAGCCATAATTCACGCATTGCGGCTAGTCTGTGGGAATGGCAGACTGGTGACGGCATTCCTTGGAAGATCCCTTTTCCCTGGTTGCTCTGCAGAATTCTTACGTGGGAAATCCCCAGAAAGGGGAGGCAGGTCCTAGCCAGCGCTGATGCATGTTCCTATATTCTATTTATTCTATCAATCCATCCATCCATTCAAAATGTCACCTTGGGCCTGACTGCCCCTATGAGGGGTGGGGGGGTCCCTACAGGGTGTACTTTCTTTTTCACATGACTGTAAGTGCTGTAAAAGTGTCGACTAGGCCTAACGGACTTTATTTAGCTACTGTACATGTAAATGTTGTCATTTGTGATGCCCTGGCACACAGGAGCCCCAGCCAATGGCACAAGGTCATGCGGCGCCGGTGATTTTCCAGCCAATGGCATGCGGCTGCAGTGCTGCTGAATTCCCAGCCAATGGCATGCGGTGCCACACACGGCCATGCGTCGCTGATGATTTCCTAGCCAATGGCATGCGGCGCCATGCACGGTCATGCGGCGCTGCTGATTTCCTAGCCAATGGCATGTAGCACCATGCGTGGCCCTGTGGTGCTGCTGATTTCCCAGCCAATGGCATGCGGCGCCGGTGATTTCCCAGCCAATGGCATGCAGTACCACGCACGGCCATGCGGCGCTGCTGATTTCCCGGCCAATGGCATGCGGCACCACGCACGGCCATGCAGCACTGGTGATTTCCTAGCCAATGGCATGCGGCGCCATGCACGGTCATGCGGCGCTGCTGATTTCCCAGCCAATGACATGCGGCGCCACGCACAGCCATGCGGCACTGCCGATTTCCCCACACGGAGGGCTGACAAACCATCTGCGAGTAAGGCCCGAGTGGAGGCCTCTGATCCCCCCAGATTGGGGCTGCGATTGCCTCCCTCAGGATAGCTCCAAACCCACAGCCATGCCGCCTCGTCCCCCGACGACAACCACCCTGAGGGGGCTGTCCTCTGCCCACAGTTCGAGTGGCAAGCCAGGAACCATTCCTGGGTGCTAGAGGAAGGGACCCGACTGCCCAAATCCCTAACTCCTTTATCTGATGTAGCATTTATCTGGTATAGTATAAACCCTGGTGATTGCTAGTATTCCTGGTTCAGGATTGTTTAATTATTTGTGGAGTCATTTCTAGTTCTTCAATCTTGTCTCTTTACTCGTTTTAGTCCGTTTCCCGGTGCTTTTGCTTGGATAACTATGAGCCTGTCTGCCAGCAGGACGTCGATCCAGACGAAAAGCTGACCACGCTTCCGGAACCTCCCTGTTCCCATCCGACCAAAGCTCCACACCTGAGCCTGTTAGCCGCACATCTCGTAAACATTATTCTGGCTTTTTTGTTCTTCTGGTCTTACTTTAGATGGGTATCCATTAGTAATGCAGAATAATACACATTTCCTGGGCAGCCAGTGCGCGGCAATAATTTGAGCAGATTATTTAATTCCTCATTAACTAGCTTTCAAATGAAGCTGCCAACAGTGGCAAAAACCGAGGGCATATTCTGAATGATGCATTATGTTATGTATATTAAAGTTAATTTAAGATGCTTAGGAAGCATTAGGAATGTTTGTCTGGTGTCTTCAGCCGCATAGAGAACCTGAAACATGCTCGGGATTAAACCCAGATGTAATATTTCAAGCCAGGAGGGGCCTCTCTCTCGCTCAGGCCATCTGCATGACCTCTAGCCACACTGGGGGGCCAGTTTCCATCACCAGTGTCTTAAGCTGGCGCTGACTCCACTTTTCAAGGCCTGGCACAATATGAGAAAAATCCCAGCCCCCCCCCAGTGTGACACGGAGCCTCTGCGATGCTCTACGGAGCAACTCTGCCTGGCACATAACGAATGTGCCCCCCTCCATATTCTAGCAGGAAAAGAAAATGGGCCTCCTCCCAGACCCCAGGCACCGGAGGGGCCCCTGCCAGGCCCAAACACTCCCATTGGCGTGGGTGGGCTGGGCTGTACCCAGCACCCTCCTGCCCAGCCTAGTTTACAATAGCGTCAGCAGTGTATTGTGCAGGGTCGGTACCCATCCCACCCTTCTCTTAATGTTTCCTCTCTAGTTGGCCAGCAGGTGTTACTGGCCATCCTGACCTCCTCCCCGTTACTTGCCCCTCGTGTGTTGCCCTTGTTCCCGGGACTGTCGCATAGCTCAGTGGGCTGAGCGTGCAGCTCTGGTATTTCTCGGGTCATGGGTTCATTGCTGGCCAGTGGCCAGCCTCATCTGATATTTTGTATTTATTGTGTTTTTGTTCCCTAGTGTTCCGTTTTCCCTTTTGATTTTTTTTTCAGTCCTAGGCTTGCTCTCCTTGTGTTTGTGGTTACGCTGTTCCGTCGATTATCCTATTATATTCTAGAGTGTCGGGTAGTGTTTTCTACTTTTAGTGTCTGTGGTGCTCCTTAGGTCTTACTCCACCTGTGCCTCGTTTGTTTTCTAGCGCTCGTGTTAATTATTCAATCTGCCTGTTGTCTTCTTTGGTTGGTTGATTGTCATATGTTCCACACCTGTCCCCCCTTAATGTGTATTTAGGTGCCTGCTTTCAGTCTGCTCCTCAGTTCTCCATTGTATGGTGTTTGTGCTGCCTGCTGTTCTGCGCCCCAGTCATGTCTAGGTCTCAGTTCCTGTAGTTCAATTCTTAGTTTATCCCTGTTTTGTTTTCCTACTCTTTTAATTTTGTAGTTTCTCAAGTTCAGTTTAGTTCAGCTCCCAATAAACCCAATTAATAATATAATCCCAATTTCTTTGTACTTGGGCCGCAAGTGGGTCGTCACCCTCAATTCCCTGCGTGCACCATGCCGCGCCGTTGGAACCGTGACAGTATGAGTGTGACCTCCTGGCCAATACAGAACTCGGTACAGGAGGAAGTGCAGGTCAACTGCTGTGTTAGGGGTGCCGTGTCACCCGTCTCCCTGGAAACAGCCAGAACCTCAGATCTCCTCTGCTTCAAATGGCATTCTGGATGTGTTCAATGTCATAATAACTTGGACATAAGACAAAGCAAAGTTTGCTTTTTATACATCTGGGAAGTCTAGGGAATGTTTTGCTTCATTTTTTTGAATTTGGATGTATATGATGGATTGCAGTGCGCTGCATCGAAGCCAGGAGAATGAAATGTTTTTACATGAGAATTCATTCATTTATGTAAAGTGGGGAAAATTGATGTAATTATGTGCTGTGCACAATTTGGGTTATTCAGAGAGGTCTGGACACAGCATATATAAATGCACATCTGGTATTACTGCTTGGCAGGAACCGAAGACCACGAAACTAGAAATGCAGCACTTTACTGGAAATGGAGAACACATTTTTTTTCGAAGTTTGCCATTAATTGAAATGAAATTGTGCCTGGGATGGTAGGTTTTATTTAAGGGGCCCAAAAATGAAACTGTAATTGCATATAAGGGATGTAACCACATAATAATATCGCATGATTACTTCAGCTTTGGGGAGGGAGAATGGCTTCATAAAAGTTGAAATGGTTAAAGCACCTAGATTTTGGGACAACAATATCCCAGAGAAGGAAACAAAGTTAATGGTATCCTGAATAAGTCTTAATTTCTTCAATATTGGTGTTATATTGGGAAAAAATTGTAGTAAACATCACAGAGATATTATGAACAAAAAAAAGAAAATGAAAAATCTTGAAGTCATTAAATGCTCCAGCGGTAGAGGAGGAACTGGCAGCAACCATTAAGCCCAGTATGACATCACCATGCCTTCCTCAGCAGGGACCAGCATGTCACTCCATATTCCAGCATCGGAAAGATGATATATTAATAACTGCAGAACATTTGCATAATATGCATGCATGCATTTTTCATAACTGCCTCTACAGTGTAGAGTCACAGAGAGCCTAAAGCTTACGGAGGCGGGGTATAAGATGCCTATACATAGTACGGAAAAGCACATATACGCTTAGACGGCTGTGGAGAAGCCTATTACCATAAACCACGTCTTTGTGCTGCAAGAGACAACCTGCAGGAAACCCAGACAGAGTAGGAAGGACACGTGAGGTTCTCAGACAAACGGCTTTCGAAATCACACCCCTATCACACCCCTAACCATGGACTTACAGGCTACAGCTATACTGCGTGCTATACTGCTACATTTGTTTTTCATTCCCCCTTTATTCATGTTCCTAGTGCTCTGTCGCTTCTCGTTTTCAAGCGGGTGAGCAGTTCTTTAGTCTGCCGCCATGCGTGTGCCTTCGCTGGCCAGTTCCTGTGATCTGGATGACAGCGACAGTGCCGTGTGTGTCTCTATGGCAGGAATAGATGACTCAGCATCCTGCTGCTGTTGCTAAGCTACACCTACCCCCCCC
>JAODKM010000034.1:21903609-21919656 GCA_026780845.1 Petrocephalus sullivani
CCAAAAAGCCAGGTAGGCCTCACCTCATCATGCCAAGCACACTCACCCCCACCCCCCCCCCCGAACTCCGCCTCGCCACCATGCTAGAGATCCTGCACTTTCAGGAGTGGGTTTTAGTGAACATGGATAATCTATCTTCTCTTCCCTGAATGGAGGAGAAACTAAACCAGTTTTTGGCTGATGGGAACAATGACGACGAGAACGGTTATCAACAGCAACCACAGCTATTCTTACTGGCCCAGGAGCATGACCTCTGTGGAATCCATTTGCAGGGGACCTCTGTAGACCATTTATAAGACAAAATAAATCATAAAATTACAGTTCTCAAAGGAAATTCACTAAAAAAAGGTGTGACCACAATGTGAAATCTCAAAATGATCTGTGATTTTTTTTGAAGGAGCTGAATTGCAAAGCACAGCCCGACGTTCCTAGCATACAGCATGCTGCTTGCTTATTGTAAACTGGCATGGAATGGTCTGGTGGACCTACAATGTATGGTAGGCCATTGTCAGAGCATGTATGTAGCTTACTTCTTTAATTCTTCAGCTAAATTCAGGAATTGATGTTAGCTATACTGGGATATCGCTGACCTCATCGCAGATTAGAAGCTGACAAGGCATTGGCTGGCTCCAGATGCATGTAGAGCATCATGAAGTGAAAATAGTGCATGGTCTGGAGTGAGCTACTATTCCTGGGCTTGCTTTGTCTGGTTTCATCAACTAAACTAAAGAGTCAAGTAGCCAGGTAGATTGCAGAGTTACATGCATTTGATTTCCAAGTGCAATATGGTAATGGGAATCTTAGTACCTGTGCTGGAAAAATGGGACACCCCTGCCTCTGGCCATACAAGCAACAAGAGCAGAAATGGATTATCTGGCACTGGAGCACCACCCACCTGCAGCAGCTGAAGAAGCAGCAGGCTACAGATCTCGCGTTGGATAAGGTGTGGATCTGGCTGGAGATTGGCCAGAAGGTGTAGATCTGGCTGGAGATTGGCCATAAGGTGTGGATCTGGCTGGAGATTGGCCATAAGGTGTGGATCTGGCTGGAGATTGGCCAACAGCTAGCCTGGGGAGCAGTGTGGCAGCCCGTGGTCCAGAGGTCAGAGCATACTACTAACAGCAGGACAATTTGGCTTCCCAGTCATGGGCGCTTTATTGGGCTTGGACAGGGATAAGGAGACATACCCGTTCCTAGCAACTCTTTGTAATCCAAGGCCAGAACACAACCGCGATATGTAGGAGAAAGACATGTTCTCTTGCATTCTGGCTCTGAGAAGTCCCACTGTAAATAGAGGCGATATTTAAGGCTTAAAATATCCTTTCTTCCATTTCCCGTAACTGTTTGTCCTATTCGGGGTTACAGGGGCAAAGCAGGGAGCAACCAAGGATGGGGGGCCAGCCCATCACAGGACACACTCACACCTACGCACAATTTGGTAACTCTAATTAACCTCAGTATGTTTTTGGACTGTGGGGGGAGATCCGGGTACCTGAAGAAAACCCTGCAATGACATGGGGAGAGCATGCACACACTCGCAGCCAAGACGGATGACTGACCACAGATCCCGGAGTTGTGAGGCGACAGTGCTGACCCCGGCTTAAAATACGTAAAAAGCGACAACCACTTTCTCGCATCTGCAGAGTGATGGCTGGAGAAAAACGTTCAACCAGAGCTTCTCCATGTGGCTGGCAGTGGCATTGGGGATGCTAGTCAGCAATGCAGGTAGGCACCAGTTATACCCAGCAGATGTTATGTTTGGGAGAGAGCTAGAGGCCTTGGTGACCCCACCCTTTGGGTATGATTCCAGAAACAGGAGTCCATGAGGCAGCGAGCCAAAATACCTGCATAGCCTTTAGCTCCAGCTGGATTCTCTATACTGATACAGCTGGAGGCACTAATAGAGTGGGGAGAAGTAGAGCCATAACACGCCTGTTGGAAACGAGGGCTGTCCTCCAAGCTTAAGGAAAATGAGTTATGGACTCAGTGCCCTATGAAAGTGGTGTGAAGGGGCTGGTGATGCAATGGTTAGACCCCCAGAAGCTACAAATGTGCAGAGGCCTCGTTATGAGGCTAAGCATGGGGAACCACCACCAACCACAACCAGCACTGGACACTGGTTCACTGGTGCCCACCCAGAGTGTGCAAAGGAAAAAGAGTGAAAAGCACCCCCAGGGACAGGGATCAAATTTGGAAACCGCCACAATAACTAAAACACGGTAGGTGTTAAGACTTCTGGGGTCATCGTAGATTGCTGAGCTCTTAGGTAGAGGTACTGAAGCAGGATGCAGCACCGAGCAAGATCATTAGCACAGCTCTACAGAGTCCCAGGAATTATTAAACATGTTATGCTCAATTTTGGTGGGATGGAATTTATGTTATTACTCTATAATATGGTGTGTTACTGTAACATTATTTGTTATCTACTGCAGAGTGGCTGAGCTGCTGTTTGCTTGTAAATAAGCATTTCCAGGAGAGGTGATTCTTTTGCCTGTTGGTTTGCGGTCACTCTTAAGGGCTCCTGAGTCAGGAAGACTGACAGCATTTCCAAAATAATTTATTATACAAGATTGTAAAGATCTCCGCACTGAGGTATGAATCAAAAGGATTTGCAGGTAATTGTAGAAATAACTGCAAGCCAGAAATAGCAGAGTAATCTTCAGTATTAAATGAACATGTGTATGTACACATGATCCATGAATAATAGGAAGATTTTTGAAGCGAGCCAGCTATGAATGGTTAAACATTCCTTGGTGACTGAAAACATTCATTCTGGAGCCTAGTGAGATAAAGCTAGGCTGGGGGCTCTTGCAGTGTTAAGGCAGAAATTGGTGTCAAACTCATGAGAGGAACACCTGTCACAAAAAAAAAACAGTTTGGGTGATTTGTCATGCTTGGTGATGCTCGTGCAAGTCATCCCAGGCTTGTACGTGTGCTGATGGATATGGTAATGTATAATAATTGTGCACAATTTGTTTTTCACTTGGATTTGCGTAGGAATCGCTCAATGAATTTCACAGGTTTAACACGCCATGTGAAGGATGGTATAAATTCGCATATAACCTCCATTATTGAAATGCATTCATTCCTCATGCCTACAATGACATATGTTCACAGCGTGCTATCCATTTACTCAACTTCTGATATGAAGTTGGCTATGCTACTTGACAATGCTATTTCTGCTTCTTTCTACGCTAAAAATTCCCCGGAAGCCGAACACGGAAAAAACATTCAACCCTTTTCCTGGGAGGGAACCTCAATGACGTGTGGGGAAAAATAACCCACAATGCACAAAATGCAGATTTATGCAAGACCAATTCCATGAATATCAGAATTCATTCCTTGAGCATGTTATACTTTAGTTTATTGTTTGTGGATATTCCAAGCCCACAATGTCAGATTATATTGGGATCTTAGGAAGTACTAATTTCATGAGTACATCTTATTGAAATTCATTAGCAGGCTTCTCATTCCTGTGTGGTACAGGAAGAAACCGCTATGGCGGCTTCACGGCACCTTCCAGTCCCCCGTCCTTCCTTTCGGACTACATGTAGCACCTGATGCATTTGCGAGACTGATGTACACAGCGTGACTCAGGGGTAACTGGGAAAATCACATTTGAAGATCCACACTGTGGTACAGACGCTGCTAATGGAAATTCAGGCTAATGGCAAATGTGCTATAATTCATGGTCATATGAGGAGGACTCAGAAGCCCTGACCGGATGGTGTACCATCAGGGGGTGTCAGTGTTCCTCCCTTGGTGTCGGTCTAAAGGGGAGGGCAATCTGCAGTTACTTGCATAGTTTCCTACTGGACGCTATAGATATAACAAGTGTTGCTGATGAAATTAGTCATGTCTGCAGACAAGATGCTAACTACTAATTATATGGCAGGGAGACAAGCTCAGTGTGGAGAACTGATGAGAGAGCCAAAGCTTTTGGGGGATAACAGGAACCTTAATGCCTCAGTGGCCTCTTCACAGGTTATCGGTTTGGCTAAGGGCCAATGTCAGACCTTGGAATTGATTCAGGAAAACAAGCACATCTCAAAGTATGAACTGCACTGAATATTTTTGTCATTTGGGAAAACTACTTAGTAACAAAGGTATTAAAGAAGAAACAAAAGTTCATGCTAGATGATTAATCTGTGATGAAGAATATGATCGAACTGACTATTGTTCCGAAAAATGTTGATAGACCATAATACACACATGCTAATGTGTTTCAGGTCATTATCTAAGAGGTTCATCAGAATATATTATTTTTTTTCTTTTATCTTCTTAATGACCTTAAACTTCTTGCAACATTTGCTTTTAGGTCTGTACATTGAGCAAAACCTTTTCTTTAAAAAATTAAAATTTTAATTAGTTCCCGGAAAATAAAATACAGTGTTACATTGTTATAAAAGTAGACTGTATCCCCTAAGAAAAAGAATTGTTCTTGGTCACCTACAGTAAGTCTCCTCATAAGGGCTCCTTCTCTGGAAGTTACAGCTTCATAAGTGTTTAAATGCATTTCCTGTTGGCATCATTACCTCCGGGAAGCCTCTTTGACGAGAATAACAGAAGACAGTAACCAATTTTGATGACTATCTTGTCTGACTGTTTTGCAATATAAAAAGTGGATGTTCATTCATTATTCCTTGGCTTCAGAGTTATAGTTTAAATTGGTGCAAAAATAACCCATAATATGAGTGCCAGACTCCTTATTGGGACTTAAAACAAAAAAGCGGCAGGTTAAGCATACATTATAACCGACACTGCTCCGTCCTGGTATTGTATCACTGGCCACTTCTCTCAGCATTAGTGGGTTCCATGCCGCTTACTCAGCATCACAGGGTTGCTGTGAGCTTGGAGCCTTTGCCAGGGACACAGGACACAAGGCAGGGGAATCACCGATTAGGATTCCGGTCCTTCGCGGGCCAAACGCTCCCACACAGCTAGCCGATAGACGGAAGGAATCTCCAGGAGGAAAGCACCTGGACAAGCAAAAATGCCTTTAATTTCACTATATGTTTATTTTTACGTGTCCACACACTTACATGATGCAGCAAACACATACTGTGCGTTTATTAAGAAAAATCAATGGTTTCCTGTTGGTCTAGTGGTGCCACTTTGGAGGGGGAGAAAAAGATTCATTCTTCATTGGGCTGAGAAGGGTCAGTGTCTACCCAAGCTGCCTGCCTATGTCCGACGGCCCCCATCAGTTAGTAGAAAATCTGTCAGCAATGATCTGGGTTATTTTTCCTGTGTATGGGGATATGATTTATGGTGTGACCATCTGGATTATTGCGAATGTTGACAGGGCCACCAGGGACTGGACTGTTGTTGAATAGCATGAAACACATGGTGTAGTATAGCTAGAGTCCCTCTTTCCTTCCCTATAAATCATTATCTACGCTGAACACATTGAGTAAGTTCCCTCGAGGAACACTCTGTATGATTGAAAAAACTTTTTTTTTCATTCAACACTAGCACATATCTAGATACAGAAGCAAACGACAAATGGAAATACGAACATATGGATTTTCAGGCAAATCCATTAAACAGCCGTAAATCAGACCTTGAAAATATTTTGTTAGCGAAACACGGGGAGGGAATCACATTAAATGGGTAGTTTATACACATTGAGCCATATCACCAAAATCTTTGCAACAAAAAACAAGTGCAATTTAGAAGTATATAATATAATAAACTATTCGATACTAGTTAATAGTTTAATAGAAGCAGTGTTAAAAACGCATCTGTCCAAGGGATGCAATTTCATGACCTTTCTTGAGTTGAAAAAAATATGAAAACCAAAATGATTTGTACTACACTCCATTGTAATCATTTATTATTGTTGACAACTTTATAGCATTTTTATAACGTGAGCATGGAAATAGCCATATTGTCAAATGTCAGGAAATAGCCATATTGTCAAATGAGCTCTTGTGAGCGGAGGAATTAAGTCATTGTAAATGACCATCTGTTTATCTCTTAAAATGACATAGATTTAGATCTGACTGTAATTATGAGAGCCATCCATCCTTTCATTCAATATTTCTCTGTGCTCAAGCAAAATAACAGAGCTTTACATGCTAAAGGAAACATTGAAGTCCATTCACACTTGTTTTAGTTCATTTAAAACTAAAGAAAAACACTGCAGCATTGAAAGGGCGTAAAACTAAACTGTAGGAGCCGCTGGAAATCTCCATGCTTTATCTAAAAATACCTCACCTTATTGTTCATGTACCGACTAACCAATCAGATGTTATGCAGCAGTGTTGTGCATGTGTGGGGGAAATATCAGTGCAACAGAGTCCCTGGCTCTGGAAGGTGCAAGACAAGGAGAAATTTGAATTTTTTTTAAAGTACAATTTACAGTTTTCCAACAGACGACAATGCTGATGTTACTTAGCTTATGTGCATATTTAACATCTGAACAGCAGCGTGGGCACTAAATATGTTAATTACAGTATACAACACGCTAAATGGTCTCTTAAAAGCAAACACCATCAGAAATAATTTTCAAATGGTTCAAAACCTGCTGGGATGTTATTTTACCTTCTGACATAACTATTTTTATCGTGGTTTTCAATGTCAAACGTCTAGACTGACGAGACGCCAGACTTTGTGAAGAGGGGCCTGTTAAGTGTGACACCCCCGCAGATTTAGGGTGATGGCTCCCCTATCAGGGCAGGGATGACTTTCTGTTACTGTGTGACAACTGCCACCATCCAGTGAGCACCATGATCCATGAGAAGCAATGCTCATACACCCCTGCACTCTTTTCAAAATCATTCACTGCATGATACGCGCACTACCTATCAGAATCATGGCATTTGTAACTTCACTGGCCAGCTCACTCCCCTTGCTATATACAGTTAATTTTGACACTGATTGTTAAATTAACATAAATAATGTGCTTGGGGGTGTATGTGTCTCAGGTTTGCATAGAATTTTACTTCTGAATCTGTGAGATCCAGTCCTCACCAACAGGTCGCCTTAGATGAGTCCGTGGCTTTGCATCTGTATACATTCAGACTTGCTCTAAAATCCTGCTGCGATATGGACAGCCCCTCCACAACAACACAGGTTTATATCCAGAGCCATAAATTCTTATAATTAATTCTTATAATTTTTACATTACTCCCAATGTTTTAATAATTGTTGTATGTTTTATACTTTCATGTCTTTCATTCGCTTTAATTATTTCCCCCCCCAAAAAAAAAACCAAATTGTCCATTGTTCCTGAAATCCCTTGTTGCGATGTCCTTATTTCCATGCTGGATTGCATACACTCAGGGATAATTCATTGTTGAGCAAGAGGCATAAACAGCCCGATCCATGTGGCCATCACAAGAAAAACATCAGTCATGAATTTGCAGCGCATCGTCCTCTGTTTGCGACACGGGTTGTTAAAATGGGAAGAGTCACACTCACTGGGGCCACACCTCTAGTGGGAGGGCCCTGCGGTGGGAGCCTTGGAAACCCCTCTCATCTGGCTCATGAAATGAAGGAAATGTGCCATTTGTGACCGTGCGGCCAGTCAGGCAAACCCGAGGGCAGTTAGCACCTTACCTTGCAGTGTGGTGGGCGCATTTAAGGAGGGTCCTGCCTCTGATACCGTCGCTCAGAGATACTCCTTTACTCTCCCATTTCTTTACAAAATGTCAGGTTGCATGGGATCTGATCGGACATTCTTAAGAATCCATGTTTTTGTTTCCCCGTTAAATATTTCATGATTGGCTCACAGTAGCCTTTGCGTCCCTCTTTGGCTTCCTAAACGTTGCTTGGCGTAAGTGATCTTAAACATGTCTGACAGCGGAGCAGACTGTCAATCGCACTTGTTATTAAAAGAACTGAAGTGTCAGTGCCCTATGATGAATCTTTAAATAAAACTGCTCTCTGAGATCTAGCCCCCAGCTACATCTTCTCGACCTCCGGCTGCATGTTCATGGGTGTGTGCCATGAACGAAAGTGATTAATCCTGACGACTCCGCCGTTCTGCCTTTCCTCATTTTGGCGAAACCACGGGTGTTCTGTGCGAGCCTGTCTCGCCAGATCTTAATACGCAAACTGGCGGACACTAGAACTTTCAAAACAATTCTCCAGATTTACGAACTCATGCAGTCTGTTAGCTATTGTGACGACCCCTTCCTGTCGCGCGGCTGGTGACACTCAGATTCCCAGGGATAGCTGTGCTTTCAGACACAATTGAGGAAACTTGTCATACAGTAGCGCATTTGAAAAATTGCACTAAATTTCCAGCTGGCTATAGCTTGAAAGCTAGGGTAGCTGCTGATTCTGTATTTCAAGAAGACTGCTCAAGCTGACATAAGAGTGTAAATATTTAATAGCTTTTCATTTGAGAAAAATTCCAGCAAACCCATAACAAGCCTCAAAAGACCATATTCATATCCATGACTGGTTTTGATTTGTCGTGAAAAAAGAACTCTGTCTAATTAAATGGGTAATGAAAGCCATTGATTAATCCCATCTAATATTGAGTCTTGGGCCATACAAATGTATTTGCCCACAGCCACTATAGTCATGGAGCTGCTGGCAAGCGAGGATATGGACATGTCAATAATGGCGTCTCTCAGAGAATCACGTGTGTCCCAACACTCCTCCTTCCTGCATTTGTTTATCACCATGTGTCGTAACACAACAGGCCCCCATGTCCTGCAATCGAGGAATCATCCGGTGCGACGGGCATTCAATAACACTGAAGTCATGATGCACGCTCTGTGCTTTAAACAAAATGCAGCAGTGGGCCCGGGAGGAGGCGCAGACGCATTTCCTCCGCAGGCAGCAGGTCTTACGGCAGATATTATTTTTATTCACCTGCATCCCAAAGGCTCCAACCCTCAGCAAGCCTCTCTTGCTGGTTTTGAACATCTGTTGTGAACAACATTCTGGTCACATGGTTGCCAGCCTCAAAGCATGCTGTGTGTAGAGGAGAGAGAACTGCGCACAAATAAGAAATATGCTGTTTGTTGCACTCTTAAATTTTTTTATGAGAGAATGTAGATATTTTCATTATTTCTTACTTTAAGTGCTGTGAAAAAACGGGTAGGTGACCAGAAGGATAAATTAAGAGATATTGCCTAAAAGCATCCAAAATGGATGTCAGAGAGATAAATGTGGCCGTGCTGCCATGGCATGACTGCTGTCATAAAGAAAATGAGACATTCCCCAGTGTGCTGTGAGGCGGAGCTGGATGCGGGGGCTGGATGTGGGAGCTGGATGCGGGGGCTGGATGCGGGGGCTGGATGCGGGGCTGGATGTAGCCCTAGATGCGGGGGCTGGATGCGGGGCTGGATGTAGCCCTAGATGTAGCCCTAGATGTGGGGGCTGGATGTGGGGCTGGATGCAGATCCTGGATGTAGCCCTAGATGTGGGGGCTGGATGCGGGTCTTGGATGCGGGGGCTGGATGCGGGTCCTGGATGCGGGGGCTGGATGCAGGGGCTGGATGCGGGTCTTGGATGCGGGGGCTGGATGCGGGGCTGGATGTAGCCCTAGATGTGGGGCTGGATGCGGGGGTTGGATGTGGGGCTGGATGCGGGGGTTGGATGTAGCCCTAGATGCGGGTCCTGGATGCGGGGCTGGATGTAGCCCTAGATGTAGCTGGATGCAGGTCCTGGATGTGGGGGCTGGATATGGGAGCTGAATGCGGGGGCTGGCACAGGCGCTCTCCTGCTCGGCGTGGGGCTGCTGATTGATGCCACCGTGCGGGAGAGAAAAGGCTGAGCAGCAGGCTGGCGGCCCAGCGGGCACCACTCTATCAATTTCGCTGAGTTACAGTAGCACCAGGGCTCCGGTGTGGCTGAGGGCTCGGAGAGGCCATCTGGCGGGATGAGATGAAGTGGGACCCCCTGGGGATTATCTCCCTGTGGTGCGGATGAGGTGAGACCCTGCCCTCTACCTGGTGGTTTCACTGGGGAGGGCTTGAGGCCCCCTTGGCCCCCCCCCCCCCCCCCCCCCCACGCCGTGGCTCCTGGTTCTGCTGGATATTATTAGAAGTGGCTCTGATAATGGAGTTTCCACCTGGGCCTGGCCAGCCGAGTCGTCCACAGGCAGTCGGTAGATGGAGGGGGGGGTTGGAGTTTATTGGATCTTTTTTGGCGCCTGATCACTTTTCCTCGCTGGTTTGTACACGTATTCTTCCCCCCTGTCTATGTTCTGATTCTTCGCTCTGTCTCGCGGCCTGGCCATCCTCCGAAATAAACCCCAATGAAGGGTGTGCAGACACATTCTGGCCACGACCGGCCTTAGGCCCCGCCCTCAAGGAACTTAAGGCCTCCACTGCCTTCATGAAGGAATGCGACTGGGTCAGCATGCAGTCGCCGCATGGCCCAGGCCCGCCACATGGCCCAGGCCTGCAGCCTGCTTTGTGTACTGTACGTCTGCGCCTCTCATGGCTGCTCGCCGTAATTAAAGAGTCCCCCTCCGCATAACTGTTTTCATATGTGGCCTTGTGGATGCAGGTAGCCCTTTTCTGTGGGAGGGTCCTCGTTCCAAGTTCCTCTGGACCATTCCTAAACTGTGTCCTTAGGATACAGAGATGGTCGAACTTCTAGAGGAATGATGGCAACTTAATCTGTCGGGGTGGTGTCCGGCCTGAGCAGGGAGGGCTGAAGTGGCCCACCCTTCTTTTAATAGACTTTCTGCAGCTCATTGCTCATTCTCCCTCCCTGACTGACGCTTTGGGGGTCCAAAACAGGCTTCATTTATAGCGGCAGTGAACAGGACTGCACCCGAAGGCCAAAAGAGTAGACAAAATATGTAAATACACCTCATCTGCCACAGAGGTGCTGCTGGGGGGGTTGGGTTAGGGTTAGGGGGTTAGATTCAGTGGCACGAAGAATCACCCCGTAAGCTCCCACGGATTCCTGAATCGTCAGCAGCCCCACGGCCATCTGCTCGGGCAGAGGCTCAGGGTCTCAGCCGTCCGCGCGGGTTGAGTCTCGGCCATCCACTCTGGCGGGGTCTCGACCGTCCGCTTGGGCGGGGTCTAGGCCATCCGCTCAGGCGGGGGCTCGGGCGGCAGCGGAGAGCCAGGCCCAGAGTGGGAGGCCGTAAAACAGGCAGTGCATGTGTGGGCCTGTTCTGGGAAACCACGGCTCGTCAGTAGACCCGTTTAGATACAGCACCTGACCGGCGGGCACAGAATAGCCCTCGGCGTTAGTGACACCTCCCTCCTTCCAAGGCAGCCGTAGTGACCTGATCGTGACCTCACCAAGCGCGGACACTCGGCACCATGCGGCACATTGGACGGGCCCGTTAGTGTGCATGAAATGTTAGTCAGTTTTGTACGGTTGCCTGAATTGCAGTCTCTTCGACGCCTTATCTGAGTTTGAAAGCTGGACGTTCAAGCTCCCATTTTCCCCTTTATTTACGGTGGCTTGTCTCCTAATCCCAGCCAGATTTTTTTCTCCGTTCATATTGTAAGTTTTTTAAATTTTTGGTCTCCATTTATGTGATGAGTTTTTGTTTTTTTTTTCACTGTGGCCAACAGTTCCTGGAACAGAAACCCAAGTCAATGAACTGACGTGACCTGGCCTCGGTCTCCCGAGCGCCGGTCGCCAGTGGCCGACAGCGCCCGGGCCCCCTGGGCCTGTCGCTGCGTCAGCATCAGGCAGGGCTCGGGGAGGAACGATGGCTGTCGCTAGCTGGATGTGCACTCTGGGAAGCCTTCCTCACCAGCAGCTAGGGGCAGGGTGCCCAGCGAGCCGGGTGTCGGGGGGAACAGATGCACCATCGTCGTGGGTGGGTGTGTGGAACTGAGGGAAAGAGGGAAGGAGAGGTGGCCTTGCTGAAATAAGTTTGCCAGTTAGTGTCCTGAGCAAGGTTTCGTGTTTTTATTGAAATTCCTGGCCGGTGAGATTCAGGAAAGACAAACGGAGAGCCGCCACGTCCATCTCCAGGAGACTGGCTTCTGCTGGGCTGACAAATGGCAGAAAAGGCGGGGCTTTATGGCCTGGTGGTTCTTGTGGAGGCGGGGCTTTATGGCCTGGTGGTCCTCGTGGAGGCGGGGCTTTATGGCCTGGTGGTCCTCATGGAGGCTTTATGGCCTGGTGGTCCTCGTGGAGGCGGGGCTTTATGACCTTGCTGAACTGGCCAGCGCAGCCATTTCTAGCACCGGGCGCTGACACTGAGCCAGTGTGATCGTGCATGCTGACTAGGGTTGGGTACCGAGGTACTTTTAAAGGTACTGACCGAATGATGTAGATACTACCGGGTATCGCTTCATGTCAAATCAAACAGTGCCTATATAACTATATAACTAAATATCAGAAACGGAAATTAAACATTTCACTTAGCTTGTTCAAATGTACTTTTTATAACATTGACATGACAATATACATTTTCAATGGTCATGTATCACTAAAGCGCAAAACATCATGTTGAAGCTCATTGCTCCTAGTTAATCAGAATTTCGGGGTATTACATGTAATTCTCTCAGAAATCATGTCAGGTTAGCTTAGCTAGCTTCCGTCGAAAATGAAATACGTGAATCAAATATTTTTTAAAAAATTCTTAGAGTTCTTTCAGATTAGTGCGTGTACTAGTAAAAAAAAGCTGAATTTTACAATAAATCTTCTCAGAAATCATTTCATGTAATAAAGACATTTTATAAAACATTTACCTCATCCGTCTCTACGCCGTTTCAGCGTTTTTCAAATCTGTCGGTTACGCGGTGGCTAGGCGCAGGAACACGTATCAGTCGGGGACCAATCGATTAAGTTCGTGAGTCAAGTACTGATGGAAGACCCTGATGTGCTCTCGTTTATTGGAGTTCATGGACTACACACTGGAGACAACTGACTTAATGGGCAGTCAAATAGAATGCTTTTCACAGAAGTTTTGGATAGAAACGGAAAAGCGGACCTGACACATCAGTCGGGCTGATATAAACAAAAACATAATACCAACCGTACCTTTATTTGAATTAAAAAATGTTTATTAAATATTTAATATTCTTATGCTACATATGTAACCTTAAGAGAACCTTCAGGGAACATGCCCGAAAAGGTTATTTTATGGTTCTATAAACCTCAACCTCAAGGGAACGTTCACAGACCGTTCGTAAAAGGATACAAAAACATAACCTTATCATCATGAGACCTTCAGAGAACCTTTAGGGAACGTTTACTGAACGTTCTATGTTTGCTGGGATGGATCTAAATACAGTATACATTAATAATGTAATGAAACATCTGCTGTGCCTTTTTCTTAAAGTACCGTTTTAAGCAGGGATGCACCGATACCATTTTTTACAAACCGATACGACTACGAGTGTTTTTTTTTACTTCCCGATACCGAGTACCGATGCCGATATTTCTTTAATTTGGGTTTTAAATGAAAGTCCAGTATATGTATATTATTATTTTTTTAAAGAGCAACTATATATGCATAGGTGCACTTTAGTGACAGGCAGGGCAGGTTATGAGAGAAAGGACTGTGTTAGAGCGATCGCGACTCGCGACTGGTGCGGTCGGCGGGCTATCGCAGCGGCCCGCAGGATCGCGAATGGAGCGGTCGGCGGGCGATCGCCGGCAGCCCGCAGGATCGCGAATGGACTGCATATTTTCTTCTATATAGCATGTGAGCAGAGCAATATTCGGACCATAAAACGCAGTGAAAGTGCGTCACACCGAATTATATAATCAGTAAAAAGTTCACATTGTTCAGAAACTGCTCTTAGTGTACATGTCACATAGTGAATACTGAACTGAGTTAAAAAAAAATTGCAATATGTCAGATGAATCACAATTCGATATTTTCTTAAAATCGTTCTGCCCTATTCGGTGTGTATGTGTGTGTATGTGTGTGTGTGTGTGTGTGTGTGTGTGCGTGTGCAGGCCCGAGCACGGCCCAGGTCCCATGGTGTTCCTTGATCTCCACTGTTTACGGACGCACCTCCTCACTCCACACGTGCAAGCACACGTCCAGCAGACAGAGGAATGTGCCCAGATCAGGTCCATTTCACCTGGGACCGATGAACGATATGACCCCCCAGGGGGGCAGAGAGAGGTGACCGACTGGGGATCAGATACCAGCCTGATACTTTGAGAGATAGGGGAAGGCACCGGCTGACTGGATCCCAGAGCGAGCGCTGTGGGGACAGGCGTGTGGTGCGGAATCAGGGTCACGGTGCCGAGCGTGTGTCCCACGTGCCGCCAGCCCCTTATCTGTACGAGCCCCCTCCTAGTCTTCAGTGTGTGTTCCTCAGCGCCACACAGAGCTGATCTTACCAGGTGGGCCTCCCATGCGGACGCTGCCCCGAGTCCATGGCCTTCTGGAATGTTCTGCCGTTCCATTTTGTGCTGGAACAGTGTGTTTGACACGTGCTGAGTGCTGGGGACGGCGGTTTGCCAGCTTGCTGATGGGATGCCCCCACCCATTTGTAGCTTTTCAGTATCCAGCACCTTGAAAGCAGCCGGCCCCCATTCTTAATCAGAGGGGTTGCCTGTCTCGATCCTACCCCCCCCCCCATGGAAAACTCCTTCTTTGAGTCATGCTTCTCTTATTCCTGCTTTGGATGTGAAAAGTAACACCACGCCCTTCCTACGGGAGGGAACAGGATCTGCATCATCTATGTCACTCCTATCTTTGGCTCACTGTTTACACGTGGGTGTTTATAGTGTACAAGTCGATTGTGTTGTTTGGGGGATACACTCATAGGCACATGACGTGTGTGTGAATGAATATGCCTGAGCATGCAGCCATGGGCGAGGCCTCGGGGTCCTGGCGGCAGCACACGTGCAGAGTGAGCTGTGAGTTTTCTGTTTTCTCTGCTGGTCCTCGTCAGTCTCAGACCCCCAAGACGCCGTCCGTTCTCCTGGGCTCTGCGTCCCTGTATGTGACTGTCACTCGTGGAGTTTACGTTCCACTCTGTCGTGCCATTTTGCTCATTTCTGATCATCAAACTCATGGTTCTCTTAATAGGCCTATTCCTCTTTACACTCCTGTCGTCCTTAACACTCCTGTTTCTCTTAATAGATCAGTTCCTCTTAACTCTCCAGTTGTTCTTAACAGTCCTGTTCTTCTTATTAGGCCTGTTCCTCTTTACACTCCAGTTGTTCTTAATACTCCTGTTCCTCATAATGCTTCAGTTGTTCTTAACTCTCCTGTTCCTCTCCATATGCCCGCTGCCCTCTTAACGCTCCAGTTGTTCTTAACAGTCCTGTTCCTCTCAATGCGATGGTTCCTCTTAATGCTCCAGTTGTTCTTAACACTCCAGTTCCTCTTCATTTGCTTCCATTTGATGTTAAGTTCTTACAAGAAACAGGAGTGTTGAAAAACCAGAGTGTTAAGAGGAACAGCTATATCCAGAGTCATGCTTGACTGGGCTTGGCTTTTTTTCCCAGCATGCCTAGCTGCTGAGTGTGCTCGTCCTGTTCTTTGCTGCACACTCCCCGTGATCCCGCCGTAGCCAGCGGTAACGGCTCCTCCTCGGGGTGGCCATCCGCACCCCCGGCATGGAATGGCTCTCGCTTTAATTAAAGCCGGTCCCACCGGGAGCCGATTGAAGCAGCCTGGCTTGGCACCCCCTCAATCGGGCACTGCGGGCCGCCCTGCAGCTATCAGGCGGATGCTGTGCCCCCCCTCATGGAAATGGTGTGTCCTCAGTAATTCCTTCAAAATGAACAGTCCAGGGGGGGCGTAGCCAGGCTGCACCTGTACAGTGTTTTTTTGCCAAGGGATGCTGGAACTCACTCACGAATGCACCTTCCCACACACACACAGCCCCCGCCTCCCTAAGCACATACAGCCCCCACGGTAGGTAGGATGACAGGAACTTGAGGCAGGGTTCCTGGGCAGCTAAAAAGTCTTTATGAGGGTCTTTTATTTTGAAAGCACTATTAGAATCCAGTGTCTATGTCTCCACAGATACAAACAGTTAACACACATGAAGAGCGTGTCCCACCCTCTCCAGAAGGGGGGGGGGGGGGGGGAGGGGGTGGGTTTTTTGGGGGGGGGGAGAGGGGGATCGGGGATGGGGTCGTGCGGTCAGACCTGGTCCACCATTAAGCTCAGCAGAGCATCTGTTCTAC
>JAODKM010000034.1:21919756-21934653 GCA_026780845.1 Petrocephalus sullivani
GTACTAAAAAAGGGACCAGGTACCAGGTACTGTTCCCAGTGGAAAACCCCCCAAAAGTGAGCTGAACTGAACCGTGTGGTGCCGTACTATGCAGTGGAAAAGCACCATTACATATATGGCACCTTCAAAAGGTTCTATATAGAACCATTTAATATATCTTCACATGTGTGAAATAGAACCTTTTTGAAGGCAATGGTTCTATTTCCTAGGGTTAGAACCCCTGTGGTTATATATAGCACCCCCAAGAACCCTTTTTTCTAAGAGTGTGATTTCAGCATACAGTCCTGTACTCTTGTTTATGTTAAAACTTATCTTTTAGATCCAGGTATAAAATGTAATATGGCAGACTCAATTTATAAAGCATTAACTATGGCTTGTGATGCCCACCTTGATGGCATGCAAACAAATGGTACACAAGAAGAATACTCCTGGCTCCCCGCCGGCAAGCTGTGGCATAGATATTAATGAAGGCCGTGTCGTGCAGTGATTTATGGAACCGCACGTGTCTTTCTCAGTGGTTCTGGATATCTGTCCACTTCTGTGGAGCTTGTCATTTATTCCTGAAGCGAGCCGATACCTGTGCAGATCTGCGCTGGTTTAGTGTGCAGGCCGGGGATCCTACCCAAGTGTCTTTGGGCCGTCCGCTTGCCTCCGCCCACTGCCCCGATTCTGGAGATCCCCCCCTTGGGCCACCGTCCCAGCTGAGCCGGGCAGGCTCCAGCGCCCTTCCCAAGCCTGCGAGATGGACCCTGCAGCGCCGGGTCCGGTTAGCAGAGCGCCCATAAATCACGGTGGACTTGGGGCTGGAATCCTGCTAGCTTGATTTGTGCGGCTGTCTGGGGCTAAGTGGGGGGGGTGACTTAGGGGTAGGGCGTGGTTTTCAAAGTGGTGCTGGGGGGGTTGGGGGGGATTCTATGGGCAGGGGTAGACAGTGGGGCAGGTAACATACCAGCCTGGTCTTATTTCACATTACAGAGCATGACTTAGGCTGTAAGTTCCAGTTCTTCTGCTCAGTAAGCAGTAGCGTCTAAAACGGGGAGAATGCTGGAGAAGCCAAATAAACTGTGGCCTTCTGCTTATAGGAAAAAAACAACATGAAAGAGACCCTCTTCTTTAGGTGACACTGTTGGTGTGTCAGCTTATAGCTCCGGTGGTGGGTGTGCCTGACGATTGGTCAGGGAGTTTGGGGTGCGATTCATTCCTCTGGGACGTGCCTGTAACCTAGCCACCGTACGGGATGTTAGTGACATTGAAGAGTCCAGTTACAGACCGCACAATTAAACAAGAATTGCCATAAACGCCTAAAATGGCGAATGTGGTCCAAAACTATCAATATATAATTCAGAAGAAGAAAAGGCAAGCGCAGGGTGGTGAAACCCTGTATCTCGGTCTCACCTGTGTCCAAAGCTCAGCTTCATTGTCAGTGGTTAACTCCATGGGGCCAGAATCAGCATAGCCAAGGTAAAGGTAAGCGACCAGGCATCCAAAGTGACCCACTTCCTGCCCAGAAACCCCGCCTCTTCCTGCCCCTCTGAGCTCCTCCTTGGCTCCGGTTGGCACGTGCTGCCTGCTTAACAGCGAATCACGGTGAGTCATCGCATCGCTCTTGCAGCCAGACGAGCGAGCTATGGACGATCCTGATCCCTTAAGGGGGGGGGGGGGGGGGGGGGTGGGGGTCGCCCCCGGGGGGGGGGGCAGTGAGGACCACAGTGAGGATGAGGCTACTCTCTATTTGAACGGGAAATACGCAAATTCAGCCATTTTGATTTAAGAAATTGACTTAAATGATTGGAATCATACAAAAATTACAAATATTAATTTTATTTTATCATTATTTGTTTTTTACCTTTCATGATTACAGGTGAGGCTCCTCCCCACCTGCCTCCCCCGACCGCACGTCCATGGCTTTGCCTTCCTCCGTGCCTGGCACCTTTGCGATGGTACATTTCCAACACTGCAATGCCAACGGACAAAGAGCACTAACAAAAATCTTGAGCCGGGTTCGATAGAATGCTCTGGAAGAGGTTATTAGTAATACTATGAGCACAAGGAAATAAGATGATATTAAATTCATGAGAAATAGCGAAAATGGAAAAGTAATGGATAGAACAGATTATTTTTCATGCCACAGTTATTACTATTATCATTTTAATGCAATTTTGAATTTTATAATTAATTTAGCAATGCAATATTTCAATAATTTTCAAGTGATTTTATATCCGAGGGAATAAAAGTGCTCATTAAATGATTGTAAGGTCTTCATTGTTTTTTAATAGTTCATAAAGATTGTATGGTGAAAAACGTGACGATTTTTAGGGTAACACAAAAAAATTAAGAAAATGCATTAAAGTGTGAGGGTTGGGCAGCCTCAGTCGGACCGCACAGCTACACCAGTAACGTTTAAATTAACATTTAAAACATACGAAAGCAAAGACTGTGATTTTTTCATTATTTTATTCATGTCACCACTACCGCGATTAAAAACTGAAAAACTGATCCATTTTAATCAGTGTTCTTTAAGACAATTCTAAGCCATCATTCCTCCATGAAATATTTTCTTCAGTCTTCAAATTAACAAAGTTTTGTCTTATCTTAAATTGACATACACTATATGGACAAAAGTATTTGGACACCTGGCCATTACACCTACAGGAACTTTTATAACATTGCAATCAAAATCCATAGGCATCAGTATGGAGTTGCCCCCCCCCCACCCCTTTGCAGCTATAACAGGTGCCACACTTCTGGAAAGGCTCTCCTAAAGATGTTGGAGTGTGAGGTCAATTGTGAGCATTGTGAGGTCAAGCACTGATGTTGGATGTGAAGGCCTGGCTCGCAATCACCATTGTAGTTCACCCCAAAGGTATTTGATGGGGTTGAGGTCAGGGCTCTATTTGGGCCGTTGAAGTTCTTCCGCGCCAAACTAACCCAACCATGCCTTTATGGACCTTGCTTTGTGTACTGGGGCACAGTCATGCTGAAACAGATAAGGGCCTTCCCCAGACTGTCCCCACAAAGCTGGAAGCATAGAATTGTCCAAACTGTCTTGGTATGCTGAAGCATTAAGAGTCCCTTCACTGGAACTAAGGGGCCTAGCTCAATCCCTGAAAAACATCCCCATGTCATTAACCCTCCTCCACCAAACTTTACAGTTGGCACAATGCAGTCAGGCAGGTAATGTTCTCCTGGCATCTGCCTAAGCCAGACTTGTCCATCAGGCTACCTGACAGAGAAGCGTGATCCATCTTCCACAGAACACATTTCCACTGCTCCACCGAGCCCAGTGGCGGCGTGCTTTACACCACTCCATCCGTAGCTTGGCCTTGTGCTTGGTGATGTGAGGCTTGCATGCAGCTGCTCGGCCATGGAAGCCCATTCCATGAAGCTCCTAGCGCGCAGTGTCTGTGCTGGGGTTAATGACAGAGGAAGTGTGGAACTCTGCAGTTATCAGAGTTAACACAGAGTGTAGGCAATTTTTATGCAGGGTCTGCGACCTCGTGGCTGAGTTTCTGTTGTTCCTGAACACTTCCACTATCACAACCTGACTTGGTGCGACGCATCATATGATACTGTCACGGCTTCATTCACCGAGTTCTTCAGAAAGACCCATCATTCCAGAAATGTTTTTAAACCTGACTGCATGGCTAGGTGCTTGATTTTATACACCCATGTCAATGGTTCTGAATGAAACACCTGAATGAAGTGTGTCCCAATACTTTTGTGCATGTAGTGTATATGGAGTGGGAGGTGTCACTATACATATATATATATAACGCACAGAAGATCCCTCACGTGTTACTGTACCATGGGCTGTTTTCTTGGGACACCTGCCTTCACAGGAGCCACCAGCACTGAGCATTTCAGCAGAAAACCAAAAAAAAAGCTATAAAGAAACAGATGGGAGGGAAAGTCAGACAGTGTTCTGGCAGCCTATAGCACAAACACGCTACCTAACTGCTTGTGACTACACCCTGTCCTGTTCTTCCTCCATCCACTACCGATTCTGGGTGATTTATGACAACGATGAACGTGTCTCGATTTCCCCACGCGGGCGTAAAACCAACCATGTGGGCTTATGTGCTGCTACCAGGCTTCAGGCCCCATAGAGTGATTAAAACAATGCTTCCTTCGACTCGCAGTCTTGGTAAGGATAGTCTTTTATCTTCCAACTGCATGTCAAGTACAGGGTTACAAGGATTTGTAAAAAGTTAGGGTGTTAATAATATTCAAGAGAGGTTATATGCCTCAGAATTAACAAAGGGATAAATCTAGCCTGACATTTTAACATTGAATAGGGCTCCTCTACCGGAGACCACGTGTCAGACTTGTTTTTGTTAATGGGTTAAAGGCTTGCAAGCCTAAGGGCTGAGAAGGGCTCTGCTCAGCACAGTGCTTAACCCAAATCTTTAAAAGTTTCTCCAAGCAGTTCAATTAGTGAATTGATTAATTAATCATTTGCCACGAGGCGATTTTCCGCTGTCAGAGCCGGGAATCTGTTTGCTTAAGGCAGTGAGTCTTTTGAGGGGAGTAACCAGAGCAGGTTCCTCAAGAACACGGCCACCCTTTCCTGCTTCTGCAATCATATACACACCCCTGCTCTCAGGATTAATAACCCCGTGGATCCTGTCCCTCTCTGGGAGCCTCTTCTCCCCACTCTCTTCACTTAATATCAGGGAGTCATTTTGGAATTAGTTAGCAGAGAAGGTCTGGTTCTGCTAACTAAGTTGTTCCTGCACACGCTGACTAATGTACTCATCTGCTCATTAAAGGTGATGTGTGACATGGTGTCACTTACACTGTGGCTCTTTGCCTGAAAATTTTAGAAGTTGCTGCCTCTTTTAATTATAGAAATTGTTTGCCTTTGCAGGGAACTAATATATTCTGTATCTTGAGAAAATATCACGCATCGCTTAGACTGACAATCAGGCTGAAAACAAACATATATCAATAAAGATAGGGCGGTATGCAATCCTTGTCATGGGAAAATTGAATAAAAAATATTATGTATCCGTCTCAGTGACAAATAGTGAACATCATACATTTTCGAGACAGTTAATACTTACTTTGCTGCCTATGCAAGCATTTTTGCTTCTGAGAATGTATAGCTTTAGATACATTCAGTAGAGTAACATATGATAATCCAGTCACCCCTCTAAATTCTGAACAGGATTAGGGAGCGGCGGGGAGTCTGTCCTAAGAAGTATGGACCACACAGCAGGAGTGCGTCCTGGAACGCATGCACACATAGACTCCTATGCCAATGACATTTTTAGAGGCACACCGGTGCTGTTTGTCTTGGGTGACCAAGAAAATTTAGGTCAATTCGCTGCAGAATGTTTGGCAATTTGCTTGATGCATGTATAGTTATGCTGGCTTTAACCCTAACCTTTTACCTTATTTACAGCTAATTAACATTGCCCAGTTAGGCGATGCATCCATCTATACCCAGGGTCCCCGGGAAGCGGAAGCCTGTGGCAGGGACCCCAATTTATCACAGTTTCATTTCTGCACTGCATACATGAGTGCAACAACCAAAATCCACATCAGAAATCCTGCACACTCCACCCCCCCCCATAAGATCACCCTGGGTCCCCACCCTCAGGTTCCTGTGCTGTGCCAGGACCCTGTCTTCATCTGGACCCCCCGATTCCTGCAGGGTTTCCACCCCATTAACGATGCCCCCCCCCTCCCACATACACACACACACGCATCACCAGGACAAATATCAACCCCGATCCCAAGGTGCCCCAGTCTTCAGGGCAAACCACTCAGCCAGTTAGGGCATTTCCTATGCAAATAACGGTTTCAGTCAAACAAATAGGAGGGAAACTACCCCCCCCGCCCATAGTTTATCAGCGCTTACAGTGCAAAAGGCTCAACACATAAGCTTCATGCTGCTTTTAAGATCCAGCTCACCAGGATGGGTCTCCGGGAGCACACAGGAAAGGAGGTACTTATTATGTGCCACCAGCTCCTCCTAATTGTCCCCGCAGACCTTACCAAGGGCTTTCTTTAGCTCATGGAATATTTACTGAGCGCTCAAAGCTGGTTCAGTGGAGAATCACAGCAGAGATTCTCAGGAGAGAGATGGAGAGACCAGGAGCGCGGGACACGCGTTTCATTTTCCCTCCGGAGGTGTGACGTATTTATGAGTGATTACATTATTTATCACTAATGCACAACATCCGTAATCTCCATGGAAAAATATTATGATGATGCCTTATGAATTTTTGAAATAGAACCTAGTTAGCTGTCCATTCATCCATTTACTGTTTGTCCTGTTCAGGGTAACAGACACAAGGTGGGGAACAAGTGAGCACGGGGTGCCAAGCCGTCACGGGACACAGTCACACACACGGCCAGCTATGTGCAACTTCCAATTAACCTCAGCGTGTTTTTGGACTGTGGGGAGAAACCGGAGGAAACCCCACAAAGACACGGGGAGAACATGCAAACTCCACACACAGGGAGCCATGGCGGGGACTCCCAGAGGTGTGAGGTAATTGTACCAACCACTGCACCACCATAATCCAGTTACCTGGAGAAAAGAGATTTCAAACTAAATCCAGTGACCAAGTGTACAATGCAAAGTGCGTATTCATGTGACTAATCTGAATTATATGACAGCATTAAAAGTCACTTAAACCCATTTAATCCCAGGACATAAGTGGTGTCCAAATAAATTATGCAATTAGTGTCTCTTCAGTTGTTCATCCTGCATTCTGTGGCCCCATGATTTATGTCGGGAAATTATTGAACTGTGATGACAGAATGAAGCAGGCTAAAGCAATCAAGAAGGATCCAGCTCAGCATCTCTGTAGATGTAGTTTTGTGTTATGCATGTTATTGCATAGTGTTATTAAACCACTCCATTTCTAGTGTAGGCATACAGAAGTTTACAAGGGTAATTCACAGTGTCGCAGTGACATTGCTATGGAAACAGCAATGAACATGTAACACATTCCAGCCAAGGCCCTGAGAGGGAGTTTGCATTATTATCTGTTTTGACACTGAGATGACATAGGGCAGGAGAGGCTGTTTAGCTGGGGGGTGGGGGGAGTTAAAATGAACCCTAAGAGAACCTAACCTCTGCAATGTCCCCCTTGCCGCCTACCCTGGGCAGTTCGGCAGTGGGCCGTGTGCTGCTTTCGCGGGAGCAGAGACTGCCAGACGCGAGGGTGTTCCGTGTCCTCCGTGATCAGACCGCACCTGCCATCTGTGGCGGTGAGTGAGACGGCTCTCTCGCAGATGGCGTCTTTCGCTGCTCTGGAAGACACTGCAAAGCACAGAGCAGAAAATGACATTTAGACTCTCCTGCAATCTAATTTTGGCCAGAGCAGACTCGCCCAAAACTTGCACATTCTCCTGTGTTCTGTAAATGCAAATGTAAAAATGTAGTCAAAAAATACAGAGTCAATCTATAGAACTCTTCTGTTTTATAGATATATATATATATATATATATATATATATACACACACACACACCTCTTTATATAAAGAAGTATTTTCTTCCCCAACATAAATCCCCTTCTGTAACTGGTGTAATAGGACTGCAAAGATCAAATGGCCAGTCCTTCAGTTTGGGATATTTGCCTCCACACTGGTATGGTCACAATCCAAATGGCCTCCAGCTGTCAGCACAGTGCTAGATAAGACCCCTGAAAGGCTATTTCAATTCAGTATTTGAACTGAACTGAATATTTCAATCCATGATTAAAAACAGAGGAACAGCTCCATCAAAGCCTCTCATTGTCTGAACCATCAATTCCTCTTGCAGTTCATTGTCCTCGTCTTTTGAAAAACACTTATTTGAACCACTTTTCGGACCAGGTTTAGATCATAGCCAGTATTGCTTTGTTTTAATGATTTATATATGAAGCTCTTGCATTTTTGAAACCCAAAATAGGTATTTTATGGGTAATGCTTTTGTCCATGTACTGAAGAGTCACCAGCTGGTCCTCGCTCATTCTTTACCAAAAAGAAATTCTCATTTCTCTCTGGTTAATCCAGCTTGATGTTTTGCATCATACCACCTAGACATTCTCCCGTCTGACAAAATGCGTTGCGATTCAAGCCGGTCCTGGGCTCCCATGAGATCATTTCAGATTCTGAGATCCCTCCCTATCTCCTCAGGTGAAGATAACATGTGGTGTTGTTTTTCATCCTGGCGGGGACATTACTCATAGGCTCACACGCTTAGCAATGGACTGCTTCTGCAATAGAGGCAGTCACAGTAGAGGGCGTAGCAGGTTTGGGGGGGGGGGGCTCCACGCCAGTCTGCCACAGTGCCTGCACTACTCACCGATGACAGGGATGAATGCAACACTGCAGGGGGACTGCGGTCTCCAAATTGACGTCTCTGCTCTTTGTCTGTCAAACGAATAGGTTTGATGTGGATTCGGTAAGAAGAACTGCTGAAGCAAGCGGCACACAGAGGGACAGCAGTGTCCAATCTACCCTGGGCACAGTGATGGCAAACATTTATCATGGTGCATGTGGTACACAATGCACCTTTGATCAGTGTATAAGGGGCCTCCCGAGTCCCTGTGTAGCTGACTTCTGCCTACTCCCACTGTCCCATTTTAATGACATGGGCCTTCCTGTCTACCACATATAGCACAGCAACAGTTTCTCCCACATATGGTACAGCCACAGTTTCATTTTAGCTTTAAGGGAAAGGTGAGTTCCTACACGACTGCTGCCTGGGGCGGGGGGGGTCCCTCTTGTTGATAAGATGTCAGATTAGAGGGAAAATGAATAACAAGAGTGCTTTAACCTGGCGTCAATCCCAGAATGCTCCATTTCCATACACCGATGTTACACCTGAGCGCGAGTCGTTGTCACTGCTCTGTCATGTTCCTTTCTGGTGTGCAGTTCCTGGGGAGCTTAACCTCTGCTTTTGTCCTTGTGCTGCCTTTCAGAGCGGTAAACTCTGGCTGAGTGACAATCCCAGCATCCTGCTGGCTACTGACACACCGTGCTGCCATAAAGGACTTCAATGGCTTACAGTGGGCAAAACTTACAAGGGAAGATTTTTGTCAAGATTTGTTGTAACGAAACACATTTAAACATTTTAGACAAGGTCAAAAGCATAATGCAATGTCCTGCCTATTTTTCCTTTGTTCACATAAAATTTTTAGTAATATAGATGTTGAACATTTACAGTGCATAAAAGTTTTTTTGTCTTTGATTGACTTGGTGGCCCACACACAGATCCCCCTCCAAACATTTTAATTGCTGTCTGATTTTGTACCTGTAATCTTGGCTTACACTGTAAAGGCACCAGAAGGCCCTCTCATAAAGATGTGCTACTCCTCCTTCGATGGGGTCCTCTCCCTGCATCACATAATGTTCCAAGTACAACTGAAGAGAAATAAATTGCTAGGTGTGACCTCAAACAAGACAGAAATTCAAGCAGAACTAATATCTATTTAAAAAGATGGAAAATTATTGCACAATAGCTTTCAAGGCTAAAGATGTTCAACAACAGCCATGTGGACCGTACCATCTGCAGGCCTTGATTGGTCTGCATCTAGGTGAATGGGAACACAATGCAAGGTTATGAAGTTCAAAGAGCATCCATCTAAAGCCAGTCAGTTCTTTGTGTCAGTGTATTGTTGCAGTGCACCCATACAAACATAGATTTTTCTTTTGATGTTGAAATATTCCTATTGCATGCAACCCGCCCAGTCCGGCCATACAATGCGGCGTGCTGAAGTTCATGCTGTGCCTCACAATGTTCGGCGGTACGCTGCAGCATCTCTCTGGGTCATTGATTTTTCTGTTCAGCCTTTGTGGAGCAGGAAAAGGTCAACCCATCCTCGATTAGGCTGCACATCTCTCAGCAGGATTCTTCTGTTCACAGTATAACTTGTACAGTTCTGTGTCCGTTTACTTTCTGCTTCGTTTGGACTGTGACTGTTGTCGTAAACTTACATACTTCATATTATTCTCATTATACTACTGGCTATTAGTTACTACATTAGTTATTACATTACTATATTTGAGGGTTAAAAACTAGACTAGAACCACCTATGTCTAGTTCACAGGTCTGGTATAATGATGATTTCTATGTGGTAATATTTGCCTCTATCTATGATCGCATGTACAAGTGTGACATCTCTTTGCTCATCATTGCAGTCTTCATAGAGTCACTTGTGTAACTTTTTAGCCTATTTCTGTAGTCCTGTTGTGCATTTGTTGTGGTTTTTACAATGGTATTAAAGAAAAAGAAGATGAAATCACCACTGTTTTGGTGTGAACTTAGAGGCCTGTTTAGGCTGGGAATCTTGGAAAGCCAGTCCACCACAGACATTCCGGGAGAGCAATGATGAAATTCGTCAAGAGGTAATTTAAGAAACAATGTTGGTGATATCTGACCCCTCCCTATTGGTACTTATATTTGCATCACATCGGAAAAATGTGCAGAAGGTATGGAATTTGACTTTCGTGCGCTTCAAAATGAACGTGTTCTTTGGACCACTCTGAATTGTAAGAAGTATTTCATTTAGGCCTTTTTAATGAGAGCATCCACTGTAAATAAAATAATCTGTTTCGGGGGTTCACCCAAGTTTCAAAACTTTTATTGTGGTGAATCTGAAGGCTGTGCATTATTAAGTAACAAAATTCATGAACTATTAAAACACATTAGCTAACCTAGTCTGCTGTCTTACTGTCCAGTGCACTTTAATGTACAAGTCACACCTACTGTCTATTGTTTTAATGCTAAACTGAATTTCATTGTACTTGTACAATGACAGTAAAGTTGAATGTAATGTAATCTAATCTAATAAAACGGTTATGCAGGTACAGAGAGTGTTCGTACATTTTCGTAGATGTAACGGCAATTGGACTTTTTTCAGCAAAACCAGTATTATTACAGTAATTAGTAATAAGAGAATTTACATTTATCGTAGTGTGTGAAGTTAATAATTGATTTTGTAAGTAGCCTCTGAACTGAGCTCAGCATATGCTGATTAGGTAACAGGTGACATGGCATTCAAGATTACAGCATTTATTCTGCAAGATTTTTCGTCTCATGGTGAAAACTGTTTTTCACGAGTTGTAGGTGTATCCTCAGTCTGCAATGTAGTGCAACTCCTTTGCGTTGAGTCGAAGTAAGTAGGTTACATTTATTCTTTAGTTTTCTTTAGTGTTTTGTTCCCTCTTTATGCTATGTGGAGCAAAGTGTAAATATATACAGTACTCGGGCCATCAAAGAAGCATTTTTGAGCTATTTATGCAGTAAGTGTATATAAAAATGTAAAATTTAAAATATATGGAAATGAACAAGAACTTCTTCTGTTCTAAAAAAGTGACTGATCTCTTGCTAGAAGAACAGAACTTAAGCTCCCAAACTACTCATTGGGGGCATCCCAGCAATTCCAAATATTTGTTAAGTTTTACCACCAGCTTACTTAATTAATTTACTTAATTAGTTAAATTGCTTGATGAGGTATTATTAGCCCCAGCAATTTTTTGTTTAATTTTGCAGTTACTGCCTTTCTAGGGTGGTATTCAGGAGCATCAATGTCTTCAGTATTGGGGCTGACAGGGACACATCCAGTAAGTGACCGAGTCAAATGCATCCTCTAGCATTATCCTATATGACCTTGTATATTGTACCTATGTATGCTTTATGTATATGTTTATGTTTATGTTTATGTGTATGCAACGGAAATCGTCAGATTTCACACACACAAGTTTATTCATACTTTTAAAAGCAATATCCTGGAAAACATTTGGTAGGACATACACCACTGTTTTGATTTTTGAGTGGGATGTGTCCCCCCCATCCTACCCATGAGTAATGCCTATGGTGATGCTACATATTAACATTATATAGAACCTAGTCCCAGTCCAACTGACCTGGTGGCTGATCTTCACCACCAGTTATCCCACTGCATTCTGAGTAAAATATCAATAGTCATATACTTAGTGACGTCACATTTATGACCAATAAACCGGGAAGGCAGCTACAGCTATATAAATGAATCTATTTAAATAATGCTTTAGTAGTAGTTCTGGTGTTATATATTTAAGGTTCTGTTAGGAGACACATCAGTGAAAAACATGGAGAAAGCCAGGCCTAGCAGGTAGGGGAGGCTTCAGAACGGAGTTTGATGTTTGAAGCAGATTATTGTAATTGAGTGTCAGTTATTCAAAGTAAAAACAGGAAGTGTGGAGGTGAAATCACCTTCCCACCGAAGCACCGTCTTATCAGATGTCTGCAGCATGCATTCTCAGAACCTCAAGGGTACGACTCAGTTTTTTGTTGCAGCCAAAAATATGACCCTCGTTTAGTGTAATCTAGTAGTGTAGTGCGGCTGTGCATCCAAGATGGATTGGGCACCATGCAGAGGAGTGATAACTGGGATTTTCTGGCTTTCTGAACATCTTCATCTATCCAGTGGATGTAGCAAAGGCCATTCTCACTCGCTGGTTACTAATTAATAGGTTAGGAGGGTATATTATCAACTAATTAGTCCACCACCTTTCTGCACTTTCTAATAGAAGGGGAAATTAAGTAGCATGCAGAACTGGTCTAACCATGGCCGGGGCGTAGGCCAGCTCCTAGCTGGCCTCCAGACACACGCTTGTGGCCCGTAGGAGTACAGCAGTGGGACGGCCCCAGCGGCATGTCATCCAAGCAGCAACTCCCATCTTTCCTTCGCTATGATACACAGTTCAGGTGTAAAAACTTTTGTTTCCTGCTTACAATATCAGCGAGTTTTTCTAAGAACCAGCCTGGGCCAAATCTATTTGAGCAATATATAGCTTTAAATGATTAATTGGGAACATTGTGAATAATTCACTGTTGGAATAAATAGGAGGGGCATTTAAACCCAATAGGTGCCGACATACATCACTGTTACCATGAGTTAATCATGGTTATTTTTCTGGGCCGGAGAAAATAAGACTTATTTTTGAATACAGAATCTTTATCAGCTGCTGTCTGAGAGCTCAATCCGAAAACATGAAAGTACGTCTAACTTCATGTGAGACTTTGATGTGTCTTACTTATGCCATAGTATAGCTTAAAGGTCGGCTTTGTTGGGATACTGCCAGTCTGAAGAGGCAGGGTCACTAGGAAGGAAACTGATTATATAATGAATTCCTTCTCCCAAGTAATATGAGTGACACAGTTGTCCTGGAGGATAGGGAGAACAATATATGGAGTATTCATTTCAGTGGCCTCAGGACATTTCTGTGAGAACTTCCTAAGGTGAAGTGCCCACTCACTGGTGGTTTGAAGGCCAAACACATCCCTCCACTTCTTTTTTTATTTGTTATTATCTTCCACCAAGGCTCACCTCCTCCTCTCTCTCACTCTATTTTTCTCTCCATGCTCCGGAATAATGATGCTCCATCCTCCAGCAAAACCAAACTCCCGCGAAGTCGTGGCATCTCGAAGAACCACCTCTCCCCTTTCTCCGGAATAATGACTTTGCCGCACGACTCCATTAGAAACTTTTTGTCTCTTCTGTCCTGTCATGATAACATCTCCTACCTCCAGTGTGACCCTTAAAGGAATGGATCTGATGAAAGAGTCCGTGGGATGTCTCCTGCTTTGTGGTTGTCCTCTTTCATCTGGTTTCCCATCCCATCAGGCCGAGTCGCTGTGTGAACGCCCACTATACCGAAAGAGAATGTGTTAAAAATGGCAAACACGGTATTGCGAATCAAGGGGAATTATTGGCAGATGGCTGTGTTTCTGACTGTTTATCGAGTAGGTAGGAAACGGTTCCAAATATTAGGTAATCGCAGGAACATGTACCAGGCCATGGGTCTATAGCAGGACACAGGGGTCATTCTGTGCCTTTTTGTAGAAAGCACCCTTCTTGTTGATTAGATCCAGATCGCCACTGCTCGGATTTTGCAGCCTTCCTGAGCAACTTGTATTATAAATCTCACTGATAATTCTAACAGTAGCTGATGATGGGTAACAATATGTTCATTGGCTCCAACTCTCTGCCTTCCAAGGAAAAGAGAACATTAAAGGCATCAGGCTTGCAGCATTAATTGCAGCCATACTGCTTGGAACCTTAAACCATTTACTTAAAATAAGCTTCAGCACTGATTTCATCTTTCTGCTCTTTGAGTCGATTCAGGCCCCAGGAAGAGTCTCAGCCATATTATAAAATTTGTATCAACATCAGAGAACACATTAGCACTGTCTTTCATCTTTTTAAATTGTTTTCATAAGTATGAACAGTACTGAAATCTAATTTAAATATAAAGTTTGAGTCAAAGTTTGAGAAAACTTGCTTGGAACCATAATTATCTATTCTTTAAACTCAAAATTTGTCTATCAACAGATGTGTGAGTTTGTCTTGTGGCCTAATGGCCTAAAATTAAAATATTTGGCTTCGCCTGCCATGTATTTATAAAATGCAACAATTGTGGACTGTCAAGGATGGTGGAGGCAATGTCCTAATCTAGGGTTACTTTGCTATCTTTACCAGTTCACAACAAGCATGGTTAGCACTGCATACCTCAAAGGTTTGCTGTTCCATGAGGATTATGAGTGATTGCTAGTCCTTCATTCTTCGCTGAGATGGTAACCCACGGTAATCAAAACAAATGGCAGCTGTTTTGAGAAATCCCAGACTTGGAAGCAGTTTTCAGGATTCCTGGACATCGTTTGGACACATTTTATATAGTAAAATATTACTGAAAAAATATATGATGCAAGACGATAAGGAAAATATGGAAGGCGTTTGGGGGGCATGGGGGTGCAGTGCTTGGCACCATTGGGGGGCATGGGGGTGCAGTGCTTGGCACCGTTGCTTCATACCTCTGTGACCTGGTCCATGTGTGTGGGGTTTGCATGCTCTCCCTGTGTGTGGGGTTTGCATGCTCTCCCTGTGTCATCGTGGGGTTTGCATGCTCTCCC
>JAODKM010000034.1:21934753-21945139 GCA_026780845.1 Petrocephalus sullivani
GGTTTGCATGCTCTCCCTGTGTGTGGGGTTTGCATGCTCTCCCTGTGTCATCGTGGGGTTTGCATGCTCTCCCTGTGCCATCGTGGGGTTTGCATGCTCTCCCTGTGTGTGGGGTTTGCATGCTCTCCCTGTGTCATCGTGGGGTTTGCATGCTCTCCCTGTGTCATCGTGGGGTTTGCATGCTCTCCCTGTGTCATCGTGGGGTTTCCTCTGGTTTCCCCCCACAGTCCCAAAACATGGAGTTACCAAATTGCACATAGGTGTGCCCTGCGATGGGCTGGCCCCTCCATCCTGGGTTGTTACCCGCCTTGTTCCCATAGCTTCCGGGGTAGGCTCTGGACCCCCCACAACCCGGAAGGATAAGCGATTTCAGAAGATGAATGGAACAAGTTTCCAGGAAGTATACACAAAGAAGAACTCAAAAACTTATCAAAGTGCTAGTCGTGTAGCTACGCAAACATGACCCTGGGCCGACAAGCCTCTTCGCAGCTGGCCATGGAGTCCTTCCGTCTTCTTGGTTACTGAGAGGAGCAGAATGCATTATACTGTATCAACCAAATCAAAGGCATTGCATTTTAAATCAATGCCTTAGGAGGAAAAAATGTACATGGGTGGAATTTTCAGAAGCACAAATTCAACAGTAATGTTTATCATAAAACAGCCCTAAAGCTAGCCCGCGGTACATGTCTCACATTGATAAATATAGTACACCCTGCCACAGGCTGTACTCTGTGGCAGCTTTACTTTTGCATTCAACCTGAAATCTCCTCCTGAAAATGTATATTTTTCATCTTAAACTAATATATCTCCAAGAAAAACATATATATGTGTGTGTGTGTGTGTGTGTGTGTGTAAAATTTGTATATATTTGTAGCCTTAAGTCAAACATCATACGTTTGCTCCAAAGTTCATGTTACAAACCACTGGAAATAATGCAAAATTATGATGCACAATTTGAAATTTTAGATGGTATATCACTAATATAAACTAAACCTGGTCCTTATCACCAGCTTGAGAACTTTGATCTGTAAGGTAAAGGTGGAATTTAAATATTTAACTATTTAAATACACAAGCTGACTTTGCATGTACATTTATTTAATATCCCAGGCAGAATATATGTCCTCTCTGTATCTCACAAATGAAATGATTGTCATTGGAACATCGAATGTCACCTGTGAAGAACTGAACCAAACATTCAGGTGAATTATTCCTTTCGTTATATTACAAATGCTTACGTAAAAAGATGCAAAGTGACCGGTGCAGGGTCAGGGGGGGTCAAGAGCTTATGCGCACAAGGCAGGGAACAACCCAAGATGGGTCACCAACCGTCACAGGGCACACTCACACCTACAGGCAAGATAGGTTTCTCTCTCGGAGTTTTTGGTTCCTCTCCTCCTTTGTCTTTCATTTCCCCTGTTTCACATTATTCTCTCTTAATGATGTATTACATGTATCGTAACTTGAGTCAATATAAAAATTATATAAAATATAAAAATAATATAAAAACAAATTTATAAAAATAAATTGAATTGAAGTAATGATTGTCCTGTAAGAACTTTCCTATTGGGTGGCCATGACTTCTAGCTTAAGTTAACCCAGCCTACTGATAAATCCTGCTTCATGGAATACCCCTTAGGTTTCCTAATTATGTCACTTAGTCATGGCCTGATGGAACTTTCCCTGATGGAACTATTCATTTCCACATCTGTGTCCGGGAGAGACACGGCTTGACGTATTCTGTCTTCCCCTCTAGAACATATGAGAGCACACAAATGGAGCGCAGGTGAGATTTACGGCCCTAATCTGCAGATGTGACACACCAGTGTGACCCACTGGGCCTAACAACGTTTCTCTTTTCTAGTGTGCTTATAATAATAATGATGACAATAACTATGACAACTATTATTATTATTTTTATTATCTTCCAACCACTTATCCTGTGGTAAAAATTATTCTACAATATTGTAACTCTCAGTAGTATGATTTATCAGAGTGTTAAGTGTGCACATTAAGATTATATTAGCGGCATAAATTCTTAGTGCCATTACTGTGTTTCTGCTCATGTCCCTATAAACCATTGACGTTAAATAGCATTTTTTGTGCACTTCTGCACTCCTTTGTCCTGGGGCCCAGGCAATGCTTTGGGCCTGCAGAAGCACGGCTCTGAGGACTCGCAGTAGGCTTGTTGTGGGCCGGCGCCGGTCCGTGGCTCACGGTTTGAGAAACCAGGAACTAGCGGACATTATCCAATATCAAAAACAATGTAAAACTTGAACATTTTTAGCCATATTCATTTTCATGAAGGAAATTATCATTTAACCTGATTGTTTGTACATTGACAAATTCATTGCATCCTCCAATCAGTTATGCCTTTAATGATTGGACTTATTTTAACATGCCAGTCTTTGTATGGTCAGTTTACAGTCCACGATTATGACAAAGGTACACACTCCATTCTGAATGCAGAAACAGACCTACAGTAGTTTATTCTGACAGAGGACATGGCACCTCATTGGGTACTGGCTAGGATCAACCAGGCACCGGCAGTGAATCGCACCAGCAATGAGCTTCCAGGGCTCTTCCATGTCATCATTTGTTTAGACATTTATGTGCAAAGGAAGCTGCTCCCGCCCGACAGACTACCCAGAGAACCTCAAGATAGCTACTATTGGGCAGGACCTGACCAACGAACATCTATATTGATTTGATCTCGTTTTTCTTTTTCTTGATTGCATTTTATAGGTGCAGCTTATTAAAGCCTGGTACTCTAAATAATTTATTGGTTACATGTCAGTTTTTTTAAATGCACATTTTTAACAATATATACTGAGAATAAGTAGACCACCTGTAAGAAAAAACGTTTGCCAAGTTGAAAGCTGGAAGAAATCGTCGTGCCATGGTCATGTCATGGTGCCATTTTGGGTTTTGGCGTGGTGCCTAATTTCAGTGACTTATGGCACTTATGAGAGAATCTATCTATGTTTAATAATTTATAAGCATGTCACCAAGATACAAAAACAACCAGAAATCACCGAGCAGAGCTGTATCTTCCCTGTGCCTTTCCCTGTGAAATCAAACATGAATTACCCATAATTAACACCATAACTGACTTAAAGATCCAACCTCATTTATGCTGTGTCATGCATTCAAATACAAAAACAGAAAACCCTTACCTTACTTTAAACATTTTCATTTCTCAAATATGAAAACGAATATATTCATGCATAAAGAGCGCAGAACACAGTGGGCCTTCTTCTCGCATAAACTGCCGTCATGGTTATTTATATTGCATCTTCCTGTGGGAGCCTATAAAATCACTGGGCATTGTGGGTAATGTCACACAGAGTACAGCCAATGACCCTACAGCTCTGAGATACGCTCTTTAAGGACGCTAAGGACTCATGACAGAGCAGTGGGAATGAATCATAGACTCTCTCCCAGATGGAACAAACTTCCCCCCCGCCTTCATATTCCTTCCCACTTTAAAAAAAAATAAAAAACTGAATTGCAATAGATTTTGCTCTGATAAGCTCTGTTGAGTATTTGTCAAGTTTAATGTCATTCTCCAACAGCTTTTGTATAACACCAGCATTGAAATAAACCACTCTTTAAAAAAAAAAGTTGTACAAATAAATAGTGATAGTACTTGTTAAACCTCAAGGTGCTCAGAGATCAGAAATCCAAAAGGCAAGCACTGATATACAATGAATTATGGATTTGCAGTGGAATCCTGGGCGATATAGCTTTTGCAGGTCTTATGAAAAGCCTGCACCATGTTGATAGGCAGCAGCGGGGCTTATGCAGTGGTATGGTCTGTTCCCGCTCATGCGGGCACCATAAAATACAGCCCAAACACCAGATGGCAAAAGATCATTAAAGCTGGACTGTCAATGTCAAAGAATCAAGTCTGACTGGAAACAGCAGCCACCCCATTGGTCTTTAGCAGAAACCGCACAGCAGAGCCAAAGTGAGGGTGTGGTGGGGGGAGACTTCCAGAGGCTGAAACAAGATAAATCTTTCATTCTGAATGGTGCCCGATCTGAAGGAACACTGATTCATGAAGTAAGCTGCAAAGGGTATGAACAGTACATACTTTGACTAATTGAGCAAGCTAGTGCATTACATTACATGCAGGTGATATTAGTCAATGTAGGGAGGCTGAGTATGAGGACGTGCAGTTAATTAGTGTGGGACACTGGTTCTTGGGTAGTGAAGCTGATCACATGATTCATATGGTTACAGATATAAAAGGTGCCCAACTATAACCTACTAATGCAGAAGACTAACCAGTATTGGCGTGACGGTCCAGAAAATCATTAATCTATTAGAACACCAGGCTGCAAATCCCTGCAATGGCGGAGAGCTCCCATTCTGTACCCACATGTAAAAGCACTGCCATGCTTTCATACACTGACACCATGGTTGGAGACAAACTTACCCACTGGGGGGAGAAGTAAAGTCCAAGTCCAAGTACCGCCAAGTACGGCACCGTTCAGGACCCGAGCTCGTGCCGCTAGAGGCAGGGGTCGTGGCTAAACCGCGGAGGCACCAGTACTCCCAAGTACGGCACTGTTCAGAGCCCGAGCCGCAGTGACGTAAAAGCTTGAAGTACTGAACATTGCTGCTGGATTCTGTCCTGATAAGTTTCAGTACAGCCTACACTGATCTGAATTCCGAAGACCCGTGTGCATTCAACAAATGTCACTTCTGCTTCTAGCAAAGTTAGAATCAGCCCTGCCATGTTGTAAATGGAGAGCTATGAACCCCTGACACCTACTGGTGGCTCCTAATATGAACTGGGAAACAAAGTAATTAGACTCACATTCTTGACAGAAAAGCTAAATGACGACAGTGAGCTTTTGAAGGCAATCTGTACCTGCTTGTTTACCACCACAGGGCATTGGATCTCCATCCTGCCCTCTTAGGGATATGAGACTTGTGGCATTAGCCTGACAGGACTGCATTCAGCCTGAATGCAGAGACTGTGGCTGGCTGGATAAGCCATAGACACGGAGTCCCGAACCGTGGCGGTGTATAAAGGCTGATACGCCCACCTCAACATTTTTATGTAATGGCTGTTAATCCACGGCATGTAAAGAAAGACAAAGGAAAGTACAGGTCTTTAAATGCCACTCCAGCATCCACACTTCAGTAGGTACAATGCTTGGTGGACATCGGGGTGGGGGGGAGAATTAGAAATTAATAAATAAAATAACCCAAACACCAACCATTCATCGTGTAGAACTGTGAAGAACAAAGCACTGCTTCACTTTGTTGCTGTATGTTCAGGGAAACTACACTTGGAATGTTTGATTAGCCAAGGTTTACTGAAAAGCGAGCATCACCCCCCCAAAAATCACTGGCTCAGTGTCAAAGGCAGGACGTCTTTTGATCAATTACCGGATCCCGCAAAAGGTGCCCGCAAGTTCAACAACAGAGGGAACACAAAAAGAGCCAATTTCCAAAATGTCCGATTTCACGTGATTAATTGGTGCGGCAAACATAGCTTGGCACTGTCAGCACAGCGAGACCCTTAAACGAAATATGAGCGATATCAGCGGCAGAACCCTATTTAATATTTCTAAGAGCGTAGCAAATTAAAATTTACTTGAACCACGTCAGTAAGAAGCAGGCACCGCGGGCAGGCAGTGGGCCCATGGCATCCGTGCCCGTGTGCGGCCTATAAAGCATGCACAAGATATTGAACAAGACCTCCTGCTCGCTAGATAAGTTACAGGAAGCTTCAATACAGCAGTGCAATACACAGATGCCCTGCAAATAGAGTATTTCTGAAGATGCCATTATTCAGTTAGTCATTTTTCATTCTAGGACAATCTGGGCCTCTAGAGAGATCTTACGATGCACTTGCCTGCTTGGTACACAGGACTAACCTCCAGGGCATCTGCACTGAACGGCCCAGTTTGTCAATCCGCATGCCAGCTGGTGAGGCAGGGCGGTGGGCGGAGTCCCCTTTCATAGCAAGTCGCCAGTAACCAAAATTCACAAGACAGGCACTGATTATGCAGCAAGAGTAACTACAGTTGATTTAGATAAGGGGAAGGCCTTTTAATTAAATAAGCATAAATAGATCTTTATTTACAATTCATAATGATTCCATATAAAAATAGCTATGTACACAAATCACATTAAGGAACTGATGGAAATAAAAATTGCTTGTTTAAGGAGGGGAAAGAAAAAAAAAAAAATTACAGTGGTCAGAATAAAGAGATCGTTTCAAAGACTCACCATCATTTTAGCCGTCTTACGACTAGTTTCTTTAATTACAGAAATGTTCAGAATTGAAACAAGACAAATTCAGCTCTATTACTGTGTCCATTTACAGCATAGAAGGAATTATCCATGGACTGTCATCGTCCCTTGACCATTGTCAATAGTTGGGTTATTAGTTTGAAAAGTGCCCTTATCAAGGACAATACACTATTTTGGTAGGCTTTACCCATTTACATAAATGGATATTTACTGAGGCAAATTCTGGTCAACCAGCAGCTTCAGACGTCTGGACTCACAGCCACCATGCTCCCTTTGTAGGGCCACTGTCCACCGCTGCCCCCTACAGGCTGACCGTTGCCCCCACAGGCATACCCCTGCACCTCTGCTCTCAGTTAAAGTTGAACTTGAAGCTAAAGGGCCCAGAACCGAAGGGGTTGAAGCCCTGGAAACCGTCCCATCCATGGTGGAAGTGGGGGCCACCAGCACCATGCTGGCTCTCGGGGTCGAGGGGGTCTTCCCCCTGGTCAAACTTGCTCTTCATCTCTGCAAAAAACACACAGTCATTTGTGGGTGGCAAAGCTGAACCTACAGGACTGAATCACCGAGGATGATGTGACCTGTAATCCACGGTTAATCTAAAGACCACGAGTGGATGAACAACCATTCCATGCCTATTTATCCAAGGCTAACAAGTTAATAAGCATTCGAAAAAGTTCTTGTTAATCTTCAGGAATAAGATGCAACTATATTTCTTTATAAAATTAAAAAAAATTCAGCAAAGAGCTGTGGCCAAGGGTGCATAATTACAGACAGAAGTTATGGCTAGTCACGCCGACTCCTAAAGACCCGCCGTTTATAAAAACAGGATTCCATCCGCATATTTTCACGAGACATTAAAACGAGGATCCAGGCAAATAATTTTCTGCAACATCTACACTTTCCCCTTGGATGGTTCTCTCCACTTAATATTTATTCTCAATCGTGTGCCAAAAAAAAAAAAAGCTAGTTTCAAAGCAATGTGACCGTAGCTACAACAATTACATTTAAACTCAGGGATTCAATTACCAGACAGGAAGTGAGGCCCAGTAATCATGTTAAATGTCATGAATGCCTCCCAAGAGTAAACTGAAGAGTAGAGTGGGGTGATATCAATTCCCCTCACCAAATTCGATTTACACATCAGGTTCAGAAAGATGGGATGGTTAAGATTCACTCTCATTTTCACTGAAGGCATGTACAACTTTTGCTCTCTGGCGCCCCCTGCTGACCTGGAGTGCCAGGGACTTACCAGGGTCAGTTAACACCTCCTTAGCTTGAGCGATGTCAATAAACTTCTTCTCTGCACTCTTCTTCTCTTCTGCGTCCTGGAAGTTATCTGGGTGCCACTGCTGTGCGAGCTTCCTGTAGGCCTTTATGATTTCCTTCTTCTGGGCGGTTCTGCGGTGACAGGGGCTCATGTAACAGCAGACCAAGCGGGAGATTTTCCGGTCCCCACGCATGACCGCCATGCGGCGGCTGTCAGCAAGTAGGCAAAATGCTACGGTGCGGCCATATATGGCGTGGCTTCCTCCTCCTTTTAGCATAAAGGAGAGATGGCGGGAATGCCGTACCTCTTCACGCCGAGGATCTTGTAGTAATCCCTCTTTTTTGACTGCTTCAGCAGGCGCTGGGCCTTCTCCAGGCCCTCCTTCACCTGGCGGTCATGCTCACTCTGCTCGCCTGCACTCTCGTAGTCCCGGATGGCTGCGGAGAGGAGGAGAGGCCCGTTCACCGATCGGCCTCAGCTGGCTGACGCCAACTGCAACCAATTTACCAGCAGGAGCGAGAGATTTGTGTGGGGTAGCCCTTATTCCGCCAACGTGTGTCGCTGCGGGTCTATAGATTAACACCGAAAACTGCAGTCTGTAGGAGATGCTGTCAGCGTTAGGACCTAATGAGCAAATGCGATCAGTGGGAGAGAATCACAGACGCCGACGCCGGGGAAACCGGAAATGGGGGGGAACAGGGCGATTCTTATTTTATGCTGCAGGATCCACACACTGAAACAGATTGGGATTTTAAATTACCGAGGAGTAATTCAGCTTCCCAAAATGTGCACGCAACCAACACTCCATAAATTCCTTAGTTTAACAACAAAAGCAGCCAAGATTAGCCAGTGTGAATAGTGAATTGTGGGAGGAAGACTCTGTATTATGATCTGAAGGTTGCTGCTTCAAATCCCATGGCTGGTAGTGTGATGCCACCATTGAGTCTTTGAGCAAGATTCTGAACCCCAACTGCCCCAGGGACTGGCTGACCCCCCCCGATCCTCAGCGCCTGCTAAATACAAGTCATTTAATGTTACTAAATGATTTGGTAAAAGGAATCTTTGGTTACTGAGAAACAGCCTTAACAATATAGCTCTACCAAAAAGATGATAGGAAGGAGTGTGCGTGTGTGTGTGCGCGCGTGTGTGTTTGCATAGATCACATTTTAGGACCAGTGTCCTCAAAATGGCAAAACCTGAAATTTCCCTACATTTAGGAACATCTTTTCAGGTCCATTTGGAACCTCAATTTCATAAATAATCTGTGAGTGCAACCAAAAAAAACCAAAAAAAAAAAAGCCAAAAGTCTTGGGTTGGTTACTCATGGTTAAGGTTAGAGCTGGGTTGGGGTTAAGGGTGTCGTGATTGGGATTAGGGTTATTTCCCTTTCACAAGCATGTTGTTCACCCCTTGGCAGAGGACTCCTGATAATGAACCTCAATGCTCTCCAACCCAGCAAGCATCCCCCATGTCACCATGGAGCTGCAGGAAGCATTTTAGACACAAGTCATGCAGTTTGCAGCAGGACAGGACAAACCGCACTCAACACACGCACTGCTATTTTTATGTTCAAGATGACAAGCCTGTTCAACCCAATTCCTTCATTGCTATAAACTTATTACACCACCTCTAATTATAGCTGGATATTCACAAAGAGATTCCCCTTTCACTCCCTCTGGGTTTGTGCTTTAAAGAGCTACAGGAAAGGAAGTGTCTATATATAGGGGCTTTTTAAAACCATACAAAAATCGACAAGGGCCCTCGTCAGCCTTCTCCCGTCACACAAGGCGTGCTCCATGACAGGATAATTGTGCGCGCTCACGTTTCCACACTGAATAACAATCCATAAAAACGCACCAGCCGCTTTGGAATTGGATTAATGGCGTTGTTTGATTGCAGCTTTCGAAACGAGTTACATTTCTGCAAATCTGTCTATCCAGTCATGGAACGAGGCCGTCATTTGTGGGAAATAAGCCCAATTAGCAGTCATTTTGCTCCCAGAACTCGCAGCACTTTAAAAATCGGACGCTTCATAAATTTAAAGCTTTGCAGACTCGTTTACAGATCGCAGGTGAATCTGAAATTAAAAATTCTTCCAGAACTCATTAGTGTGATCAGACCAGAAAAAGCACACAAGATTTACACGCTAGAAACTAGGAATTCAGATGGAACCTCTGCCTCTGGAGCTCCTGCCAACCCCAAATTTGGCTTCCAAGGTTTCCAATGACTGGTGAACACAAGGTGTGTGTGTGGGGGGGGGGGGGGGTCCTTTCTGCACTCACCCTCCTCATACTGCTCATCTTGGAGGTAAGCTTCTGCTCGGTCTTTCAAGGCATTCACATTGTGAGGCTCCGCCTTCAGGACGTCGCTGCAAACCTTGATGGCTTCCGCGGCCTGCCGATCCTGCAAGAGAATAAACCGCTATGAGCAGAGACAATTCCCCCCACATGGGGTAAATCAGTCAAACCGAAGCACTATGGTGAATTAGCACCCAGGAAGCCTAAAGGGACCGCATACCTCAGAAAGGCAGTGGCAGATGCGCTGGTTGGCGAGCAGTGTGTAGTGGTGCACGTGCGGCTCCGTCTTCCTCACAGTCTCGTACTTGCTCACGGCGTCCTCGTACCTGGCCGCACGAGAACGGGCCCTTAGCATCGTTTGGCTGAGCCGAAAAGGACCCACTCTGGAGAAGGTTCACTTTAATTGTTTAATGTACAATGGATGAAACCGGTGGAGGTGGGGGGGGGGGGGGGGTGTTTATGAAAAAAAAAGGAAAGGGGCGGGGGCAGGGGGTGGATTTGTGGGGGGGTGGGGCCACAGCCACTTGGGCCCCCCCCAGTATAACGGGGGG
>JAODKM010000034.1:21951901-21966103 GCA_026780845.1 Petrocephalus sullivani
ATCACAGTACCACAGAGAGGGCACTAGCCATCACAGTACCACAGAGAGGGCACTAGCCATCACAGTACCACAGAGAGGGCACTAGCCATCACAGTACCACAGAGAGCACTTGCCTGGTACAAATCACCGCTGCTTTGGCACATTTTCACAGTGAATGACTTCAGACAAAAGAAACGCCTTAGCTTAGGTTGGTGCTCATGGCTCAGCCAGAAGGGACTGGCGGTTGGCTGGAAACCAGTGCTAACCAAAATAAAAGCCCAGTGCCCATCTTACATTCTTAAAAAAAGAACCTGGATGGCCCTCGTGGGAAAAAGGGAAGACAAGCCAAAAAGCAGACCCTTTTGGAAGACCGGTGTCCCATTATGACTGTCAGGGCATATATAGCTTCTTAGAGTAATAACATCATGCCAACAAGTATGCATGGTGGAGGTAGTCTGATCGTGCGGGGACGCTTTGGCCTTATTTAAAAAAAAAAAAAAAAAATGTGCCATTTACTCAGGTTCCTATCAACATTTTGCTTATGGACCTGAAGCCAGGGTGGGAAATAAGTAAACAGGAAAACTGATATTTTCTTACAGTGTTGTGAAGTATGCAGTTCAAAAATGCATCTACCTACAAGATTTCCATCTGTTGCACTAAAGAAATAATTTCCATGTCCATGTTCTTTCCAAAATATTATCGACATTGTTAGAATGCTTATAAGCATCAGGCCCAGCAAATACCACGCGTCTCTACTGACATGCAATCTTTGAGCCACCCCACTGGAGACAGGGCAACTAGCTGAACAATGAACCCGAAGCGCGGAGCAACATACCGACAGCGGCGTGGAAGTGCGACAGGGCATCGGCCAGCTGGCCAGCTGCCAGCAGCTTCTTGCCCATCTCCAGGTGACTCTCCACATCACTCTTTGCACACTCAGCTCCTGCAATGAGACAGACCTCAAAACGGTCAGGTACCACAACTCTAAAAGTGGCAATTCAGTAAAACGGATTAAACATTTGTTGTGGCCACGAGTCATAATTTACACAATTTTCCATAACAAAGCTTACAATTTCTTAATACCCCACTATGTGATCCCTAAATTGTATTTTGCGTGACCCAGGCTGTTACCAGTGCCCAATCAAATTCCTTGTACGTTATAGATATTCTGCGCTTCCGCGTCACACGATATAATACGGTAAATGCGCTGATATGGAGCTCGCCGATTGGCTGAGACAGAAGCGCGCTCCTGTACGACCGGAAGCAGCGTGATCGGAACAGGTGACGCGCTTGCCTTAAAAACCGCATGCCTGTATTGGGAGTGTACATAACAAGTACTGTGCATGTCCACGTAAAGGTCTCGACCAGCAGACACGCAAAATATTTGGGCCTGGCTGTAAAAGTAATGTCTGACAGTCCACCCAAATTAAATGTGCGATGCCAGCTCTTTAGAAGCAGCAAGAGCAGGGCTACACCTAACGCATAAGCTGTAATTCAACCATTTATCCTTCCTTCGATTATTCGCTTAATTAAGAATATTACCAAGAACCTTAAAGAGGGAAATGGCATTACCACTGTTCATTATGGATTTCAATTTTAACAAACCAGGTGTTTTATAGGCATGTCCCTGGACTGAGATGAATGTGTTGGCATTGCGGTACAGTCTTTATTCGTGCTCATGACAGCGTTTGACACGTGATACCGTTCAAAAATAATAAAAAGTTTTAAATGACAGAGCGTTGCCAGTCATCATTGCTTAATAATCCTGCAATATAATATAGCGAACAGAAGCGCTAAACTACATCACTCTAAACGGCCAGCCTTATTCTCTAGCTCACGAGCAGCTTTGATCATATGCTCGATGCAGCACTGATCATGTAGTGATGACTGTTAAACTTGATCACCGCCACTTCCATATTCACTTCACGCAAAAGGACACCAAGTTACACAGACTACCATTCTGAAAGCATTTGTTTACATGCATTTTCATATTAGTGAAATAGACACCGCATGCGATTTGCATGGATTTCTTGAACGGGACATTCTGCACACACATGCAGTTGGCAGTTACCAGTATATTACAGAAACCTAAATGTCGGTACCTGCTTACATGTACACCAAAAGGCACACCGCTGCATATGCATGACCCCACTACAGCATACCAGCTGCTCTAGCCTGGCTCGGAAAAGGAGGACTTACCTTCGTAGCGCAGGTCAATCAAAACAAGAACAAACGGAACATAACTGAGGACTTTCTGCGCGACGGGCTTTATGGAAACCATATCTCTTACGAGAGATACAGAAGAACGTGACTGTCCCGAATATGAGTGCAGCAGCGTATGCAGGGCGCCCTCAGCGCACAGCCAGGCTCCCGGAGCAGAGCCGCCGACGGCCTTTAAACTGCGCTCACATCCGGTCGCTCGGTCGTGGGCCGCTCCCATTGGCTGGCCGGGGCTGTAAGTCCCGCCCGCCGCTCTGGGCCGCTCCCATTGGCTCGCCGGGGCTGTAAGTCCCGCCTACCGCTCTTAGCGCAACGGCGGAGAGCCACGGCAGCACTAGCCGCGCTTAGCGGGGCGCGCGGGCGCGGGGGTCCCGGCACGGGGCTTAGCGGGGCGCGCGGGCGCGGGGGTCCCGGCACGGGCCAGGGGGGCACGCGTGCCGCCTGGGCGCTTAGTGTAATAACAAGCAGCAGCTCGTCTGTGCAGAAATCCGAAATGCTTGCAGGTCGTCTGCCATTATGTACAACCAAGCAATTAGTTGCAGTTAAAGTTTTATAAACTTAGACGTTAGGATGATACTGAACGTCAACTAACACACGGGACTGCTCGGGCTGCAACCATCAAAATGCTGCATTTATGAATGTTTCGTGTGCTAACTTAGGTGCACTGCTTGCTTTGTCTGGTAGTAAATAGACATAAACGGCAGTTCGTTTTGTGTAGCTAAATATTTTCAGGATGTATTATCTGGCACGCACTATACACACTTAAATAGGCGGTTTTTAAACACACATTATAAAAGTAATGAAGGTGACGATACTAAGCACAAAAAAGACTGTTTCCTTTCCGAAGTACCAAGTTAGAGATCCATAAAAAACAGGAACTATACATTTACGACGTTAAGCGCAGTGTCATTTAACGCCATAATACGAATAAAGGGAATAACAGCACGTTTGTATGTGTCATAAATGTGGGAGATGGGGTAGGCAAAAAGGGATCAATAAAGTATCAATATTCTATAACTGGAGCTCATACTATTTGTTTCAATAACAATTTCCAAAAGGACACGTAAGAAGTGTTAAAAATGCACCTTAGAAAGAACATGGACATGGAAATTATTTCTTTAGTGCAACAGATGGAAATATTGTTGGTAGATGCATTTTGAACTGCAGTTGCAATAGTTTGTTCTAAAGGCATATCCTGTAGTCCTGTAAGGCAGCAGTTCAGTTCCTCTTGTGAATTACATCAGACTATGCAACTGTTTGAAGGTATGTTGTATGTATGTTTCAGCTGACAGGTTTAAACTTTATTTTGGGGGGACAGTTTTTTCGATGTTCTTCTTGAATCCTTCTCCTCGAACAGCAATTAATTTCAATAACGTCTCATCAAGCATCCACAACAACTGAATAATAGGGCTTTTTTGAATGATTAAGCTCTAGGGCTACAGTGAATATTGTGCCTTCCTGTACAAAGAAAAATGAAAGGTGATTAATTGTCATTGTTGACACCACAGCACGCAACAACAAAATGTGTCCTCTGCATTTAACCCGTGTTACATTGTGACACAGCAGGGGGCAGCTACGTGAGCACCCAGGGAGCAGTGCTTGGGGACGGCACCTTGCTCAGGGTACCTCACTTATAGGTACTTATAGGTCAGGGACTCAAAAGGGCAATATTTCGAATTTCACAGCTGTGTCCCTAACCACAATACCTGCCTCTTATGTCAAACGTTTTTAAAATGCGCTGTAGAATAATAACCAGACAAAAAAAGTTGAAGAGGGATTCATATTGGTTGGCATGCAAATGCACCTCTGCATTTGACATACTTCTTATACCTGGAAATACATTTAAAAAGTACTTACTATGGCTAATTTGTTGTCTTTCTCCAATGGAATTAACCATAAGAGCAACTACAGATATTTCATTCCAGCATGAAATGTCAACAAGCATTATATTCTGTAAACATTATGTAAAAGAGAAGATTAGATTAATTTCTGTGACAGCAAATTCAGAATATTAAAGATACATTCCTATGCAGGGCCGCTCATGGCTGACATGGCACCCAAGTCGGGCCCCCTCTAGGGGCACAGGACAGCCCAAGGCGGGCCCCCTCTAGGGGCACAGGACAGCCCAAGGTGGGCCCCCTCTAGGGGCACAGGACAGCCATCGACACCCTGCCAGATTCAGGGGGCCCGGCAGTTCATTCCGGCCCTTCAATGACTAATATTAGACGGTGTTTCATCATCTTATGAAACAGGTGCTTTTACGTCATATCACATTATAATTTCTTTCATCACGTTAACTTGAACTGCATTAATTTTTATAATCTCCCAATGGGAGAATAATACGAGATTGTTAAAGATTGTTGATAGATTGATAAAAGATTGATATCTTTTTTTTAATTACAAAATGATTGTGTATGCAATTAATTGAGATGAAAAAACCATTTGATGGCCCTCATTTTGAAATATTGGTCTTTTTAACTCACCAAGTTTTTTTTTACCTAATGGCAGCCTCGACATAATTGCCCTCCCCCTACATTATGTAGCTGTTCCGTGCTGCACCGCAGAGCCCGTGAGTACCTCTAGGGGCGCTAGCAAGCCAGTTTCACTTTGTCTCAGGACCCCTTCAGAAGCTGGTGCCCTAGGCAGCACTGATGTTGCCTATATGATTGACCGGCCCAGCTGGGGTATGTTAGCAGCTTCTTACACTGACATTCAGGTTTGTGTTGTTACAAGTTCTAAAATGTCCACATGTTTATTGAATTTCATTCCTACAAATCTATGGAAGGAGCTTATGCCTGCAACTTAAAAACTGATTATAAGCAAATTATCTGGATAAGTTCCAATGTCTGTTCGGATGGCTATAATCAAACCTATACTGAAGAAACCAAATTTCCATCTCAAGGGTCTTTCTGCATTCACACATTCCATGTTTGTCGAAATTTTTAGTGTGTCATGCTCAATGCCATAATGTTTAAGATTTTTTTTTCAATCAGACTTGTACAAACAACAATAAATTAAAGTGTTTCCCTGAATTTTCTAGAATTTTGCTCATTATTGATAAAGCAGAAATTGTGTTATGTCACATATATACATTCTTCAGGTGTTCTATCTAAGTCTGTAAGCATGACAGACCTGCGGCCATCTTCCTACCACAACCAGGAACATGACATCGAGATGCCTGAAGACACAGACAAGAGGCAGGACATGACCGTGCCGGCCTGTAAAAATGATTCTGCAGGCTGGCTGATGTCCACGGCTGGCCTAAATACTCACCATCCTGCACTGCACGGCCGTCTGATATACAGTAGCACATCATATAATAATTATCAAGCCTTACATGCACTTAAACAACATATTAATGTTTAAATGTGTAAAAGTATATATAGTTTTATAGACTTACTTACGACTACTACCCAGTGTACACACACAGATTAGGCATCTGCAGTGATGTGCAGACGTCTGAGGCAGTCAAAGAAAATTATATCTCAATGATCTTCATTTTGGTGTAAAACTGTGGAAAAACTATGATATTATGCCTTTCAAAGTGTGTCAGCTCAGCCACTTCAACCTCTCCTATAAATTCACCCCAGTACTTGCAGTACCCATCCAATAAAGCCATGTGTTTTTTTACTTGACCCTTACCTCATATGGCTAATCAATACCTCATTGACTTTTTAAAACTAACTAAATTAACCAATTAAATGATCGGGTGGTGAAATTAAACAAATACATGTAATGGTTGGGGTGCCCCTCCAGAGAGGTTTGGAACTGAAGCCATGTTCTTCCAGCCATCCAGCAAGATATCAATAACTCTTTGGAGAACAGAGAAATTCTGGTTAGTTTGAATTATGTTTCTCTTAATTTGCATATGTTCTAATGATACTTTTTTTTTTTTTCCTGAGCAAACATATGCTTACTACCCAGATAAATAGCTTTAAATATTTTCCACAGTAAATAAAACACTGGGTGCCACAAAACCCTTTTGACATTTAAAATGAAATAATACTGCATATAACGTTTTTTTTGTTTTATGCTATGTATAAACAAACTATAATGTGTTGCATTTATGAAATCAGTGAACGACTGCAGAGGAAATGAAATTATATTTCTGCATGCAACAAAAAACATTTTGAACTCCGAGACGTTGGGTTGAAGGTTACTTTCAAGTAAAATACTCTGTCTATTTGAGTCCTTCTTGTTTTTATGAAAAAAATGCCGAAGTTAAATTATCCACCGGCAGCAAACCAAAAATGCCGTCCTCTCTCTTCTCTCTTTCTTTTCTTAGAATACAGAAAAAACATACAACTTCTAAAACACGCTGCAAATACAGAAAACACATTCAACTTCTAAAACGCGCTGCAAATAGCCACAGCACAATGGAAGTGTTTGCGGAGAGACAAATTTTTTAACACGTTTTATTTAGATGTTACAAGATCACCATAATCTTCAAATTTAGAATGACATTTTAAACACGAACGAATTAAAATAAAATACATTTTAATTAAATATTCATGAATTATTTCCAAAAGCCAGAGGGAGCCGCATCAGAGGGATGAAAGAGCAGCATGCGGCTCAGGAGAGGCGGGTTGCCGACCCCTGCCCTAGGCAATGCGCTTCTATTCGACTAAATAGTGGAGTCGTTTGAGATCGAATATTCGTTTATTGTATGTAGTCCCGTTTTGGGCCAGCAGATGGAGACAGAGCACGTTTCCCAGCAGCATCCCTTTGCTCTGAATCATTATGATTCCATAACCCTTTCCCCCGATTTAACTAAAGTTTTTTTTTTTGTCGTATTCGCGAATGGAATATTAAAGACGGCAACATAGGGGCTTCTGTATCCACGTGATTTTAAAAGGGTTTCATACACTGTAATGCACAATAAACCAAGTTAACCCACTCTTGGTTAACTTTGCATACGCATCGAATCTTGGATTCACTTACAAAGATTAATGCACACTGTCGTCGGGAATTAAAAGAAAGCAAAGAAGCGCGTCCTCCGTGCCCGCGTGAAGCGGGCCAGGTGGCACCAGCGCCCGGATCCCCCCGAATCCTGCATGCAGTCCCTGCCGTCCCATGTGCCTTATGCAACCCCCCCGCTCCCACCCCTAAATCCTAAATCCTGGAAGTTTTACCCCTCCCCCCGACGGGGCGATGATGAGCCGCCTCAGGAATGCCGCCCCCACGTCGGCGGGACCCCGCCAGCGCGATCGCCGCTCCGCCGTACCCACCTCCGAGTTGCCTTATTTGACCCCCTGGCACTTCTGATCGCCGGTAAGCGCGAGCCCTCCGCTCCGTTACTCCTCCGGGACGCTTTGGCGCAGTTTCCGCCGCGGCGCGCGCTCCCCGTTACTCGGGCAGCCGTCCGGCCGCCCTGGCCGCGTGCACGCCGCGCGCCGACCGTCCTAACGTGGCGAAGGGAATGCATGCCTGTTCCTGTGTCCCCCCCCCCTGCTTTGTTCGCCCGGAGAGCCTGCCCCGACTTGAGCTCTTTCTGGTTGGGGTTGGGGGGGTGCAGGAGCGCAGTAACTCGAGATGTTTAGGTAGATTAAAGCCCAAGGCCGAGTTTCCACAAGTTGTGGCTACACTGCGATTCGTGTCTAGGCAGAGCAGCGTGGCCCTTATACTAACATGTTACTCTAAATGCTTGACTTTTGAGGATGCATATAACCCTGGGCTCGCTTAAATCCCCATCTTTTGGTACTGGAGGGGCTAGGCTCGGGGAACCCGCATGCCAGCTAACAGTGCTGTAAATGCATGGTGCAGTCCTGCAGTTAATGATTCATGCATTTAGGGGAATTTTACCCCCTATATTATAGCCGTAACTGTATTTCCTTGATGCGATCGCTGGTTAGCAGCCTAAGCGGCTGTGGCGTTTCTCACGGATGGAAGGGGGGTGGGCAGTGTTGCTGTGGGGGGAGGCGGCGCTGCTGCGGAGCCTCTCCGCCTGACGTGCGTGCGAATGCCGGCGGAAATGCGTTTGCAAAGGACGCGGGGCTAATAGCGGGGTGCGGGGTCCGCTTGCAGGTTCGGCGTCCCGCGCTGGACGGCGCCGCGCCGCGCGCTCCCGCGCGCCCCCCCGTTTCCATGGCGACGCCGGGGACGCCCCGGTAGGTGTTTCCGCGGACTGCCGACGCCGGAGACGCGTCGCTTTCCCCCGCATCCCGACCGACATGGTAAGGGCGGCTTGTGGCTCCGACGCGATTCGCCATGTGCGGGGTGTGGGGCTGATGGTGATCCTGATGGTGATCCCGGTGCGGCTGACAGCATCGTGCACCCTGATGGTGATCCTGGTGCACCTGATGGTGATCCTGATGCGGTGCGGCTGCCATTTGCATGACGTGCTGTCGCAGATCCCTGTCTAAGTTCTCCCGTCACGTCTCGGGTTTTTTTTTTCCCTGGTGACAACATTGTAAGATGTCTTTGTCGTGCATTCTGCGGTGCAGCCATTTTTAAATGGCATTTGTTGCAGATGTGGCTGCCTGTGCTCGAAGGCGTGTTATAACTCGGGGGTCGTCTGTGTCTGCTTGTATTTCCAGCCGTTTTTCAACAACGTGTACTACCCGTTTCAGTCTGAGCCTCCGGGGAGCCATTCCTCTGCAGGGATGTCTTCTCTTCTAAACTCCCCCCAGAGCCAGCCCTCCTCTGGCGCACAGTGTAGGGTGTCAGCCACGCTGGGGGCTCCCACCATGCCGATCTTTAAGTTCCGGCCGAGGCGGGAGAGCGTGGACTGGCGACGGATCAGCGCCATCGACGTGGAGCGGGTAGCCAGCGAGCTGGACTTCCACACGCTGCAGGAGCACATCTCCAGCATCACCTTCTGCAACGTGGAGCACGAGCGCTGCCCCCACTGCCAGGGCCTCGTGGACCCCGTGCTGCTGAAGCTCTTCCGGCTGGCCCAGCTCACCGTGGAGTACCTGCTGCACTCCCAGGAATACCTCACCCTCAGCCTGCAGGCGGCAGAGGACAGGCTCCAGGCTTCGGCCCTGGAGAGGGACCAGCTGCAGAGACAGCTGCAGAAGCGGGCGGAGGACATCAAGGGCATGAAGGATGAGCTGAAGCAGAGGAAGAAGATCATCGCCTCCCAGCAGTCCATGATCAACGCCGGCATCGGCAATTACCACAAGGTAGGGCGGCTGCGGTGGGCCCATGCATCTGGATTCATCTCCATAACTACCCTCAGCCATTGTCTCTCCAGTCAACAATGGCGCCCACTTCAACCCAGCTGGGCTTGGGTCATAAAGAATCAAATATAGCGATTAGCGATGCTTTTTTACGGGAAAACACGAATGCAATGTGATGCCCACATGTGAGTTATTGCTTCTAATCATCGCCGCACTTATTTGCATCAGTAAAAGGAGGTTTAAAGAGAGCAGATGGTGTCAGGTTGTGACAATGGTTGCTAATCCACTTATATATAATGGACCGGCAGTGCTGTGGCAGAGATAAAGGGGGTGCACCCAGCTGCCCGGCAGAATACCGCACCTCGGCCAGTGTGCTGAGCCTTCCCCTGTGCCGCTTCTAGAGTGGGCTCGCTAGCACGCCGATAAGCGTGTCTGCAAACAAGCGCCGCTTTGTTTTCACCAGAGACACCAAATCACAGCTAAGCGACGCTGGAACGGCAAACAGTGCGTGCACCGGTGGGCCGGGGAGGCTTTGTTTTCCCATGTGTGTTGGCGTGCCCTCGGCTGTGTCCCGCCGTTACCAAGGTATAACCTCAGCCGTGACGTGACGCGGTGCCGGTTGCTAGGCGAGGAGGCGAAACAGAAACGGCGATGGCTGCTCCCTGTGTCGCTAAATAATTAATAGGACGGTGCACCGAGGGCTCAAGTGCTTTGTGCCTTTTGGGATTAAGGCTGCGAAGAATGCCGGTTCATTTATGCAGAAACTATGAAAGGAACCGTATTGTGCAGCCAGTAAACCTGCATAACACAATAGGGATATAATGTCCATGGATTTATGGTAGTCTTCTTCCTTATTGTTTTGTACGATCCACAAGATAAACAGAAGCTGTATCAACAGACAAGAGTGTGTCTTTGTCAAGCATGCACACAGTTTTAAGGGTTTCCTTGTGACATCATTCTCTGGACAGCTGATTTGATTTCACAGATAACTAGCATTCGCCAAGCTTTCTTTAATAGGTAATGTAACTACCAACGTGGGCATATCTTCAGACGTGCTGGGGGCTGTCGGGCAGGTGGTGCAGCTGTGACGAGGCTGTTGCATGCTCTACAGAGCCCCCGCCACATGCCCCCTAGTGATGCCAAATACAGGACGGAGTGTCAGGCTCAGGTCCTGGTTTCCTGGAAACCTGGGCAGAAACCAGGTTGTTTTCTGTGTTTTAATTAGGCTTGGTGAGAATGAGGTGTGATTGCTGGGCAAGCATTGCAGTTGCCATAGAGGGGTACATCAATATGTTCTTCGAAGTCAGGGTTCCAGCTCAGTTTGAATGTCTTGTATAAAACAGTGGGTCATAACTCATATCCTCATGAAGATACATGTTTGGATACAGTCCTCGCTATTGGTCAGTTCCAAATCTCAGGTTCCTCAGTCGGTCACCAAATCTGAGAATGATCTGGCTGATGGTTGCTCCATCCCTCTGTGGAGCAGGACCGGTGTTCAGTGCTCGGGGTTGGGTACCGTTTGGGTTTCATTTGATACCGGTGCCGGTTCCTAAACGGTATTTAAAACGGTACTTCAAGAAAAACACACAGCAGACGTTTCATTACATTATTAATGTATATTTAGATTGTGGTTTTATCGATCATAACTTTTATTAGATTAACGATATGTATATTAGATTCGATTTTATTACGTTATTGATGTACATTCAGGTTTTTACCGATATGTTTTCTGTCGGGGCTTTATTGATTATCACATGGACATCACGCACTCACATGAACACGCCAACTTCAACTTCGTGCCTACTGCTTCAGACTGCGCGGGAAAATGTAAATTACGTGTTATCTAACTAGCCCTGCACTTAAATGCATATCAGAACTAAAATTTCTAACATTGTAGATTTCTCAAGGTAATAATTATTCAGTCCATGCCGGCTCAGCAAACACTTTGCTATGGAGCTAAATACGTAATCCGTGTACATATTTTATATACGTTATACCCAATAAAACATTTTTCAAGTTAAATATATGGTTATAATCAACAAGACATGTCGCTACCGAGCTAAATATACATCAATAATCTCATAAAACGTGTGGATTATAATGGATAAAACATGTCGCTGACGAGCTAAATATATATTTTCTATTGAAACGTGTCTATTTTGCTGGATGGAAACACACTTTTAAAGGCGTGTGTCGCACGCGCTGCTAACGGGGAGCATATCCCACGTGTCAGTGGCACCGAAATTCCCGGCGTCATTCATCGCTCACGATGGCACCGGTTATACACTAGAGCCGAGTTTCAGTACCCAACCCTAATCCTATTGCTGCTGTAATTGTAAATGGCAGTAAAATGCTGAGAACTTGATTAATTTAAACCTTTCCCCCAGCCCCGTATGTCCCGCGCAGCTCGTGCGCGCCGCCGCCGCTTATGAGCGCGCGAAAGTACCGAATTTGGCACCCTTTGATTTGACAGGAAGCGATACCCGGCAGTACCGACATCATTCGGTCGGTACCTTTATAAGTACCGACCTCGGTACCCAATGCTAGTGCTCGCTGTATCAGTGTTCAGGCTCACATCCTAATCTAACCTGTAGTGCCCAGCCCACCTGAAGGCATGCCAGTTTTGGTGTTTGCATGAGTCCTGGATATCAAAGGGAACTTTTAGAGCTCAAAACGCATTTTGGAGATTAAACAAACTGGAATTTTAAGCTGCCTATAACACAAGGTCTGTAAAAAGGTTATTTATATTGTATCCTGAAAATGGTTTTCACTGAAATGACTGGAAAGCTCCATGTCCCGACCTGGCCCTCCTGCTGACAGCTTCTTTCCTGTCTATTGCAGTGCCAACACTGTGACAAAGCCTTCATGAACTACTCTTTTCTGCAAAGCCATATGCAGAGGCGACATCCGGACGAGTATGACATCAGTATGTCCTTACCGACTTCTGTAAGGTGCATTTAAAGAGCCCCGAATGATCTTGCTAGGTGGTGTCTGTGTCCCTTGATTAGATAACTGAATACATTTTAATCCAACAAAGCAATGTTTGATAATGAGATAATAATACACCCTTGTTAATACATGTGTTATTCTTTTGCAAATCGAGAAACTGAAAACTATAACTTATTATACTCATAGTTTTAACAGCATGTACTAAAGCAAACTACAGTAAGTACCTCCTGTTTAGTAACTGTGGTTATTTTAGTACTGGTAACTCAAACACCTAGAACTGAATTAGGTTTGTCCCGTAAGTGATGTTTTGTACTAGAATATGTGTCCCTACAAACCTGTTTTGGACAAATTGTTAGAAGATGCATGGTACGACTTTGAGTGTATTGATGTTGATATTATGTTTTCATTTGGTCGTTTGTTTCTTTTTTTTTTTTTTTGAGAATTAATGTCCGAGAACCAGAAGAAGGTGCAGTCTCTGAAGCTACAGGAGGAGATTAATAAATTGAGGGAGCAGTTAACTCTGACCAGATCCCAACTGGAAACGCAGCAGACATACATCACCAAAGCCTCTCAGGCAAGTACAGGGTACTGTAACCACGAGGATGTTGGTTCCTGGCCCAGAAGAGGCCCTGAGGGACCACTGAGCAAAGTGCTGAATTTGCACCTGTGACACAATTTATATTTTATAGCAAATAGCTGTATGAATGGGTAAAACTGATAAATTGTTTTGAGTTATTAAGAATTAGGGCAATTGTAAACAGTCATTTATCTGAATAATTACAATGAGCATTCATTAGTGGGAATGTGTCACTTGTTTAATGAATGCATGTTTGTGTTTCAGGAGCAAGGTCAACGCTCCAAGGAGGAGGACTTGTTGAGGACCCTTGAGAGGTGGAAGGAAGAGGAGAAGGAACGGCAGAAGACGCAAATGGAGGAAATGAGGCTGATGTTCCTCAAAGAGTCCAAGGAGCTGTCTGCTAAAAACGCTCTTCTGCAAAGTGTAAGGAACTGAAACGGAACTGCACAAAACAAAGGCCAGTGGGATTTTATGCACTGAAAACTGCAGTGAGTATGTAGCAGGAACTGAAACAGAACTGCACAAAACAAAGGCCGGTGGGCTTTTATGCACTGAAAACTGCAGTGAGTATGTAGCAGGAACTGAAACGGAACTGCACAAAACAAAGGCCAGTGGGATTTTATGCACTGAAAACTGCAGTGAGTATGTAGCAGGAACTGAAACAGAACTGCACAAAACAAAGGCCGGTGGGCTTTTATGCACTGAAAACTGCAGTGAGTATGTAGCAGGAACTGAAACGGAACTGCATAAAACAAAGGCCAGTGGGATTTTATGCACTGAAAACTGCAGTGAGTATGTAGCAGGAACTGAAACAGAAGTGCACAAAACAAAGGCCAGTGGGATTTTATGCACTGAAAACTGCAGTGAGTATGTAGCAGGAACTGAAACAGAACTGCACAAAACAAAGGCCGGTGGGCTTTTATGCACTGAAAACTGCAGTGAGTATGTAGCAAGAAGTGAAACAGAAGTGCATAAAACAAAGGCCGGTGGGATTTTATGCACTGAAAACTGCAGTAAGAATGTAGCAGGAACTGTAACAGAAGTGCATAAAACAAAGGCCGGTGGGATTTTATGCACTGAAAACTGCAGTGAGTATGTAGCAAGAACTGAAACAGAAGTACATAAAACGAAGGCCAGTGGGATTTTATGCACTGAAAACTGCATTGAGTATGTAGCAAGAACTGAAACAGAAGTACATAAAACGAAGGCCGGTGGGATTTTATGCACTGAAAACTGCAGTGAGTATGTAGCAGGAACTGAAACAGAAGTACATAAAACAAAGGCCAGTGGGATTTTATGCACTGAAAACTGCATTGAGTATGTAGCAAGAACTGAAACAGAAGTACATAAAACGAA
>JAODKM010000034.1:21972097-21990611 GCA_026780845.1 Petrocephalus sullivani
TTCCCTAACTCGAAAACTCCCTAAGTCGAATTTTTTTTTTGGTCCCTTTGAGTTCGACTTAGCGAGGTCCGACTGTAGTAGTATCACACTTTGCAATGTATTGATTTATTCCAGATAACTTTTCCAACCTCCAACTTAAAAATTAGTAGAGAACAGGTGAACAAAATTGATTTGCAATGCATATTTACACAAGCAAATGCTAATTCAGATAATGTTTGATACTTGCATAACAAGAGCATAAAGGAGCCAATGGAAATTAGCACATAGTACAGAAAAGGTTTTTGCTCTGAGTTTTTTTTTTTTTTTTTTTAAACCTGCAAGGTCACATGGTCAAAGATCTGACTAAGGACCTGGAGAAGAAACTTGCAGCTCGCGAGGTGAAGAAACCTTTGGGAGGGGTGAAAGTGTTACCAGACAAGAGCAATATCGTGCAGGAACTCAAGGTGAGGAAAGCCAGCCAACTGATCTCTTCCAAGTTAACTTCCAGGTTAAGATTGGTGCTTGTGGTCAACCAATCAGCAAATTTATTGCTATAAGTCCCACTTAGTAGGTCTTGGTTAAGTGAAGAGTACATCGTCCGGGATAGGGACTAAAAAAAGAGGTTCCTACTGTACATCTGGGTCAAGTTCCTATGGTGGGAATGCCTTCTTTTGTACCAGATAAAGGTTTCGGTTCCCAAAAAAAGGTTCCTTCCATTGGAAAGTGCCTTATAAGTACCACTTCTGGCTAGCACACAGCTTTACCCTGTAAAACCTGTTGGTCTACTGTCAGCTTCTTGAAGGTCAGGCGTATATAAAAACTGTTGAGGAAGGAGCTTTGTGATCTGATTGCACCGGGTAACCCATGGCTGCCAGCTGGTCAGTGTTTATCATTGTCACATTGAACAGGTTACATGCCGGTGGCTGCCTGCATAAAGGAGATGCATGGAGTCAATGAGGGAGGCCAAGTATTTAGAAAACGGCTGTAGCTTCTGAGTTACTAAAGCAGTCAGCAGGCCATCATGCTCAGGGTCACGTATAATAATGTAGGCCCGGCACAGTTATAGGAGAATGTTTGAGAGGAGCTTCCGTGGCTGTGAGACTTTCAATTTTAGAAAAGCTGATGTTACCCTGGAAAACGAAGGAAAAGGCATCTTGATGAAAAAGACATACTGCTCAAGTGTGTCAGATGATAATCTCAGTCAGTTGACTACATGTGGCCATTCATTGGATAGTGGTGTATTGTTATGAAGCATGTCTGTCTTGTTGGGAGTGTGGTCTTGCAGGATGGCAGTGGCCCATGCAGAAGGTGTGGGCAGCCCCCTGATTTGATTACAGATTACGGAAATGACATGCCCTGTATGCTGTGGAAGTCCTAGTCACCGAATCTCAATCCACTCTAACTTTTATTGGAGTTTGTATGAAAAGATCTTTGAGTCAACATAAGGCAAGCTGTGATTTGTCTGTACTGTACTGTCAGGGTCTGAAAACGGACGAAGACGACGACGAGGACTGGGACATCTCCTCTTTGGAGGACAAGTCCCCAGCACCCAGGCTGGAGGGACTCCCTGTGAAGAAGAGCTTTGATTCCACCAACACCAGCGTCTGGGGCTCCTCAACAGGAAAATCCCTCAAAGGTACGGCTGGAGATTATTTATCATAATGAAATGTAACGCTATTTCATTCGTTATTGATGGAAACTAGTCTAATGAATTATGCGGTAATGTGCAAAAAAGTCTTAGGCAGTGAAAGAAAATGATATTTATGCTGGTATATGTCTGTCAAAGTTTGCCAGCTTAGCCAATTCTAAACCTCCACTAAAGTCACCCCAGTGTTTCCAGCAACCATCCAGTACACTTTATTTTTTTTACCACTATCACAACTAATCGATAACTGAGTTATTTAGCTAATTAAATTAGGCCTAAATGTTTTCTTTTTTGAGCAGTTATTCACTTATTACCCAGATTAGATTAAGACTGACTTTATTGATCCCAAGGGGGGAGGAATTCAAGTGCATATGGCAGCCAGGGGGGGGCAGCGCAGGGGCACATGTGGGTAGCACTGTCCCCTCACACCCCTGGGAACAGGGTTCAAGTCTTTGCTATGGCTCTGTGTGAGTGTGGAGTCGGCATGTTCTACCTGTGTTGTTGTGGAGTTTGTGATAAGGATTAGTTTAGGATAAGTGGTTACTGAAAGGTATACTATATAGTATCCTGAAAAACAGTATATTGTGATGCTGCAGAAATACATGATAATTAAAGTAATAAATTAGCAATGCTTTATGCAGAATTAGAATGGATAGTACCAGACTTTTACTGTTACTAGACGGGATGCTTCCTGATGTGTGGGTGGGGGGGTGGCTTCAGCAGGAGGCACTGTGGTGTTTGATGACAGTAGGCAGGAAGAATCCTCAGGAGTGTTTTTTAGCACGGCACAGTGGAATGAGCAAGTGGCTAAATGGTCTCCTGGATAGCGCTCCATAAAGGGGAAGGGCAGAACTGTTCATATTATTGTCAAAATATGCCAACATCCTCTTCACTGCTACTGCTTCCAGTGTGTCCAGGTTCAGCCCTGTGATGGAGTTGGCCTTCCTAATGAGTTTGTTCAGGGTCAGTCCTGTGACGGAGTTCGCCTTCCTAATGAGTTTGTTCAGGGTCAGTCCTGTGACGGAGCTGGTCTTCCTAATGAGTTTGTTCAGGGTCAGTCCTGTGACGGAGTTGGCCTTCCTAATGAGTTTGTTCAGGGTCAGTCCTGTGACGGAGCTGGCCTTCCTAATGAGTTTGTTCAGCGTCAGTCCTCTGATGGAGCTGGCCTTCCTAATGAGTTTGTTCAGGGTCAGTCCCGTGACAGAGCTGGCCTTCCTAATGAGTTTGTTCAGGGTCAGTCCTGTGACAGAGCTGGCCTTCCTAATGAGTTTGTTCAGCGTCAGTCCTGTGACGGAGCTGGCCTTCCTAATGAGTTTGTCCTGTGACAGAGCTGGCCTTCCTCATGAGTTTGTTCAGGGTCAGTCCTGGGATGAGGCTGGCCTTCCTAATGAGTTTGATGTTCTTGTAGCGTGTTCTTGTAGCGTGTTACCCCCCCAGCCCAGTCTGCTGTTCAGGTGGGCCCCCAGGTAGCCCTGCAGCACCCCCTTTTCCCCTCCCTTGATGGTGACTGGTCTCAGGGGTTCCCTGTTCCCCCAGAAGTCCACCACCAGCTCCTTTGTCTTGCTTTAAACATTTTAAATAGCTTTGAACATTTGAACTACCTACGACTTTTGCACAGTAATATTTACACTAATGAGCCAAAAACATTATGACCATCCCCATATGGAGCGAAAGATGTTGCCTTTCTTATAATAACAATGCATGTCAAGGTTTGGGATTTATTAGACAATTAGCTAACATTCAATACTCGTAATGGACATGGTGGTCACAGTGGTCAGATGGGGTTGGTTATAGTGTTTTGGCCTAATGTGTGTTTGTTATACATACTGTCTTACTCCCCTATAGGTCAGAATGAAGTGGATGCCCCCAGTACCATGAAAAGCAGCATTGTGACAGTCAGTGACTGGAGTGTCTCAGATGAAATATAATAACTATAAAAGAATGAAGGCACCAGGTACCTTCATGCAAATGACTTCCTTCACAATAGAACAAGTTTCTAAGGTACAGTGACATGTACTGAAAATGTACCTCGCTATCCTTTGTGCCTGTTTAGCCTTGTTATTTGCAGAAAAACAATTAGGGTATTGCAAATACAGATGTTATTTTTATTTTGATATTAGTTGTCTTATGGGCATTTTTTTTAGATATGTAAGGCAATAAGTATAAAAGTTTTTTTTTTGTAATTAAATGACAAAATGTAAGTGGTGAGGATAGCAGGGAATATTATTTCTTTTTAACACATTGTTGACTGTATTTAAAACAAAAAACACTAAACTAATCACAGCAGGTTGTCAGTGTCCTCAAGCTGTGGTCTAACTGGCTAGAGTTTAAGACAATTCCTTAAAGGGAACTTTTGTAGTTTGGGTTAGAAAATGAATGGTTCTGCAGGTGCACAGCTGTTTATGTGCTGCCTAGGTCACTGTGCATTTACACTCCGAGAGAGAGCAGTGTACCCTAGCTGTTAGGGTATGAGGTGTCCCAGTACCCTAGCTGTTAGGGTATGAGGTGTCCCAGTACCCTAGCTGTTAGGGTATGAGGTGTCCCAGCACTGACTTGTGCGTTGCCTTTATCCATGTTTACAGTTCTTGCCACATTTTCCACCTAAAGCCTGTCTCTCCTGATATCAGTGGAGTAATACACAGAGTAGGGCTAATTCTGCAAATGTTTTTAGTTTACAAATATGAAAAGAAAATATTCCTTCATTATACAGCAATAGATTACAGGTTAATGCGACTTTCAAATAAGTGTTTGTTCAGGTTTCCTAGAGATTTTGTTAACATATAATTTTATTAAACACAATATGTACCAATAAATATATACGTTTTAAATTTTGTAAGCCGGAAGTTACATTACAGTTTTCCGTAATAGTACTCCAGGGGTTGTGTTCTGTCTGACATTATATATACACATGACTTTCCATATCATGAACTAAAAAAAGATATTAAATGCGAATGTGTCCAGTAAAGACATACACAGTATTGATCAAATGTATAGCTAGCTGGCTATGAAATTATTAAAGATTTTCTATTTATGCAAAACCTGATGTACTTTTTTCCTACAAGCCATCTATTGGGAGAGTAATAACATTTTACAGAATTCAAAATGCGTATTGTAATTTGTTGTATTGATTTGTATAGAGAATATTTGGGCACTATTTTTTGTAAAACGGTCTTAAACTTTGTGATTGATGTGAACTGTTGATTTTATTTTTGTAGTGCTGGACTGAGTATAGTGTGTTACTGCAGTCCTGAACAGAGGTCTAATTTCAAATCTGTAAATGCTCGAATTGTCTCTGATATGTACCAAAGAAGTCATTTGATATTCAGTTCATCGGTGGTGACTGTGTCTTGGTCATTTATTAATTGAGTATAATGAAAAGACATATATTTTGGAAATATAATTTTATTGGTGGGATATATTCACCACAAACACAGATTAGCTTCTAAGCATGTAAAGTTATTCATGTGTACTCCACATTTGGTCTCATATATTAAATAGTTACCTTAAGAGCAAAATGCCTTTAATGTCATTGCTCACAATAAGTAATAGTGTAAACTGTTATGAGCAAAATTCTTACGTTAACGACGCTTCACATATTAAACTATATTTAAAATATTTCACTTTTAAAAATGGTAAATAACCCCTTCTGTTCCACCCAGAACAGAAGGCATGCAAGTTGCTGCCATCCTGAGTTTGATGTGTCCCTGGGTCATCCAGGGAGGGGCTTACGTTTCACCTCTTTAACCAATCACAGCCTTCAGCGTATGACATCATCACATCTAACTCAAGGCTTCCAGCCCTCAGACCAGTGGCAGTGTGTAGCTCATTATGCTAGGCCGCTGTGCTTGTGGTCAGAAGGTTGCAGTTTGTTGTTATTCTTCTCCCTCTTCTCATTATTATTATCATCATCATCTTCAAATAAAAACACAAGCTTACATTGCCCCATACAGCCTTGGCAAGTCAGCATATTCCTGTGTTTTGCCTATATTTTTCAATGACGTCTGTTAATAAAAGGCTTACACAATAAAACAGAAACCATAGAAATCTGTGTACATTGCCGCTTAAAAGAAAACACTGGTTTCAATCAATGTTGTGATGTCATACGATGAAGGCTGTGATTGGTTAAAGAGGTGAAACGCAAGCCCCTCTGTTGACCCAGGGGCACATCGAACTCTGCAAAATTGGGATGTGCTGCAGGGCGCTGCCGGCTATACGTAGGTGTCTGAAGCAACACTGCTGATGGTCTTTGTGGCTCTGGTCTTCCTGCCCTCGGATGGTTCCCTGAGCGGCAGTGACATGATGGTGGCCCTCCGTAGTTGAGCTGGCGTGTTGGACATGGACATTTCCTCAACTATGGGCCTGAGGGGAGAATGGCACCGAGCTCAGGGTGGGTCTCGGGCTGGAGAGGAGAGGCTGGGGACGCAGACGTGCGTATAGCATGGCTGTACCTGGACTGCAGGCCTTCCTTCTTGGCAAAGAAGCTGTAAATAAAGCCTCCTACGATGAGCAGAGAGGAACCCCCCCAGCCCACGAAGATTGCCGCTCCGAATTCAAATCTGTAAAAATAAAGACCCATAATGCATCTGTCAGGGTGAAGTGGGCAGAAGATTTATTGCCTTTAAGGTCTTTTTGAGCTGTGTGGTGGCAACTTGTTCAGGGTGGTTTCTGCTTCCCGGGATAGGTTCCAGGATCTCCATCACCATACTTTGGATAAGTTATTATAAGTTATAATGGTTATTATGGATGGATGAGTTAAGCTTTACTTACTTTGTCTGCTTGAAATTAGGATTGACAAATTCTTTCCGGATCTTATTTCCATACCAGGAATATGCAATCATGGCACAAAACCCTGTAAGAGAATGCCACTAGCTTAGCATGAATACCCCAGACAGTGAAGGGCGGTGGAGTTACTCATGTACCTGCCACCATGTAGTTTATTCCCGCTGCAAAAGTGACTCTGGCATTGGCGACATCCGAGCCGCCGATCTTGGTGCACTTCATCCCCACCAGGGCAAGAACAGCTCCGAAGAAGCTCAGAATGATGGCGATGATGACAAGGGCCCGACACATGTGGATGTTCACTAGTGACAGCGGGGAGGGGCACACACACATTCCACATCCCAACTGCGCTCTGAAATTATGCTGCTGAATGACGAGGTGCACATTTTATTTAAATTGTACTATGTCAGGATTATTCAGAGGTGTAGCTGTACACAGACGCACGCCCCCTGTTTGTTGAATTGCTAATATAATTCCTGGGCATATCTCCCCAACCCTATATTGGATAAACAACCGGAAGACGGAAGGATAGATAATGTGTGATGATCAACATTAACTTAAAAAAAATTCACATTTTCCTGATGGTTTGAGCTACTAAAATTTCAGACATTTATACAGCTGTCATGTCCTTCCCATCATGTCTGCCTGATCTGCCTGTCTCCTCCCTAACAAATGACACCTGTTAATAGTTTCTTACCTCTCATTCCTAACCTTTGTGTTGATCACTCCCAGCTGCCTCTCGCTAGTTCCGTATATCTGTGCTTCCCAGTCCTGTGTTCCCCAGTCCAGTCATTGTCTACCCCTCCTATTGTTTTTACCCTTCCTGGTTGTCAGTCCTCCCGATTTTAATCCCCCACATTCTAATTTGTTTCCAGATTCTGTTCCTTTAAGTTTTAACCCATTTTGTTTCACCCCAACACCTGCCCTCAAGTCCTGTCTCTCTCAAATCGTCACATTCAGCTATTTATTTTTCCTTGTCTTTAGAGTTGTATATCCATAACTACTACACTACCTGTTACCTGCAATTTGAAAAATTGTGTTTATTTAATATCTAGTTATTTGTATAAATATCACAGTTAATCTGTGCTGATTTGACATTTACCTACTTTGGTGCTTAAATTCCAAGGAAGAAATTATACCCATTCGTACAACTGTGGTTTTATTGGTTAAACACCTATCTCAAAGCACCTAATGATAATTATAAACCTGCCACACGGGCACTATACAAGGGTTTATCCTGAAACCAAAACTAACTAGCAACTTTCATGGTATGTTACGATTCTGTGCAATGAACTGCTGAACCTGGATTATATCTGTAAGTTACAATGCCACAAACCCTCCTACCATCAGTGATTCCGTTTGTGGCTCTACAATCGCTGTAGTTATTCTATTTAGTGAAGATGTAGAGATGTTAAATAACAATGGTGGTTTCAAATTAAATTTCACAGCATTTTAAGCTACAACCAGTACTCAACTGAACCATAACTATTTTGCTAAATATTGTGTATTGTTTTCATTCAGCTGGTTTAGAGGAACACCTAGACCAGTAAACAGAAATTCCTCTAGAAAATCTCTTTGCCCTTTCCCACAAGGGAAAAGGCAAGCAGACTGAAAGACAACTGTTTTGGGGGAAATACCAGCATGTTTGTCACATTTAGACTTCATAGACGGCTGCCATGAAAGCACAGAAAACGAGCTGTTATCACAATTTCATTACGACCCCGACTCTGTTCCTGCGAGCAGGAAATGAAGGGAGTTTCACTTACAATCAAGTGCCAGCAGAGATGGGAATTCCTTGCAATCAGATACCCCAGTGGAATCAGAAACGCAGTCCTTCCACAGGTTGGAGTAGAAGCTACTGGTGGTCAGGACGGCCTGGTCAATGGTTGAGTAGTCCCAGTATTCAGTGGGCAGCGTGGAACAGACCAAAGCCCACCCTGACAGGCAGACCACGAAGCAGCCGATTTCTATGTACATCACCACTGTCCTGTATTTCATGGCTGTTCTGCGAGATCTCGCCTACCTCAGGTCCAGAGCGAGGGGGGTCTTAGGACTGCTCGTCCAAAAAGTGGTAGCGAAAAGCTACCCAGAAGTGACAGCTCTCAAGGGCTCAGCTGTGGCTGGGATGGCCTCGCCCTGCTCATTCTCTGCCTCTCTCGCTGTCCTTGTCTGCTGCTTCAGGATCCTTCTGTCAGTGAGGATTTCATGTTTTGCCCCCATGTCGCTGTATTTTTTTATAGTTAGTTTTGCACCGTTTGCATGTTTGGGTTCCCAGGATGGCATTTTTTCGGAGGTCTACCGAGTGTTTTCAGAAGTACTGTCCTATGTATTCAGCTAATGTTTTCTCATGAATTTAAATATCAAGAGTGGATATGAGATCAGCAAAACTTTATGGGTTTTCTCGAGTGGTTTTCTCCACAAAAACCTTGTCAGCAAGTCTGACAATTGAATTCATTTTGAGCAGTAAAGTTATTTTTTTCGTTGTTTTGAAAAATGCTGCATAGTTGGATAGTTCAAGTCCAGAAAGTAAAAATTCAGAACAAGATTATATTTCAACCAACCAGTTGAGTACTTCGTAACTCATTTATATTAATATGTGACGATACATAATCAGCTGGTTCATTGAACCAAAATTCTTGGTCTAAACTTTCACTTTCTAGACCTGAACTATCGATCGCTGGCTGCAAACTAAAACCTACCTGGGCCTGAACCAGAAAACAGTGAACTGAGACTTTAACACCCATGTGAGGGAAAAAAAAGTGTTACTAAAGCTTTTAGAGGTGGGATAGGAATGTTCTGAGTGGAGCTGATTTGCCAGTTAAGGTACCATGGCAGGAGAAAGGAGGATGGTGGGTAAATATGCTTTCCGGAGAATAAGTAGACCAGTTAGTCTGGGTGCGAGGAAGAGGACCGTTTACTGGTCTATTGTCATGTTCTTAAATAAAATGCGTACTGCAGCTGTTCTAGTTATAACCCTACAGCCAACGAATACCACCATCTAAGTATGTAACTTTGTTTACAATGAGAATATTTCCCTGATCACATGTTTTATTGCCACCGAAATTAAAGTTTTATTGTTTTCACAGCTTCTCAGGTCTTTTACCCAAGTACAAAGAGTGCTCTCTGTGGTGTGTGATAAATTACGTGTGTGCCCGGAGGTGGGCATCCAGAGATGGGCTCCATGCTCAGTCCGACTGCTGGCTAGGCCGAATGTGCAGCGGATGGATTTCTCATCCAGTAATAAGCTACAGAACTATTTAGAAGCCTAAACTGTCCAAAGACATTCTAGAAATCTTACATTAAGAAGATCTTACATAGAAGTCACCTTGTTGTTCAATCATATAAAGATAAGCATGACATACTCAACTAAAAACGCCTATATTGCTGTTAGTCAAGAGGAATCTTAAATTATTACTGTAGTATATGTGTATCATACGTATATATCTCACTAATTTTGAAAACATAATTAGGCTCCCTAGCACCGTTATTCAACTTATCCTGTTATCCTGTGTGCCCCAGGAATGAGCCTCCATCTGGTTATACAACCCAGTAAGTGGCTCATTTGGAATTAATGCTTGCAGTAGACTGAGATTAAATTATGGTAAACAAATTATGCAAATTATTGCTTTGTGCTAGCTTGAGATTCAGCAGTGAGGGGGCCCCGTGGCCAGTGTACTGCGCATGCTAAGTGTTAGCATGTGGAAATTGGGAACTGAAGAAATGGCACAGAAGTGCAACTTGTTTTATAAAATGAATACGAAGTTTATAACCGCAAGCCTTTAACATAAGGGATTTGACCTCATTAGCCTGCGATGGACACAGAAGAGAGTAAGATTAAAGATTAAATGTATTATACTGTATATACAGTTTTGTTTTGTTAAATACATCTCTGTTTTTTTAGGTGAAAGCTACTATGTCATGACATACTGGTTTAAAGCATTTATTGGTCTTCAAAACCAAGGTCTATGATAAAACTCCTCAAGCTGGGCCATCCATCTGGAGAAATGGCTTCCGAATCAGGAGACTCAACAGCAGATCGCTGAAGGTCCCAGACCAGGAACAATGGAACGGAAAATGGGCAAGAACTCAGAAACCAGGACACATACGTAGTAAAACCCCAAAGACACCAATGGCACAGCACGCCAGCTGTAAAATGCCATCTATCTGAGATCACAAATCTCACAAATCACAAACCAGAAACAGGCTAACCAGAGAGCCAAAGCAAGCACCAATACCCCCACAAGCCACCAAGCCAGTTCATGCTGACAACCGACAGTTCCAGCGTATGGATGGAATATCTACCTACTCTATCCAGCTCCATGAAACAAACCCTTCATCACTGGGCATTAACCCCACTCATGCTTAGCTACAAAATCCAACGAACGCTGCATGTGCTGTTCAAGAGCAGATGCCGAGTGCCGTGCTGACGTCAGTGGGGCTGGGTTTCGGTGTTTCAGTGACTGAGGATTTATACACACAGATACCAGCTGCGCTTTTCACGTTAATTGCTATAATCCAAATAGAAATGCTCTTCCTCTCTATCCTATGCTTCATTTTTAAGAGCAGCATAAAATCCACCAATGCCCACGAGCTGCTGCCATACACGTAATTCCTATCTATGTACTTATAAACATATTTTTCCTGGCCCAGAGAAAATAAAATGAGATTAAAGTTATATTTTAGAGTTTGAAAGGGTTAAAAACCATTCCTTTATAAACCTGGGATGGATGCATAATTGCTGTGCTGAGAAATATTTATAATATGGTAAAATAACAATGATCTCATATGAAAAATATTGCTGCCCTCTGCAGGCATTCTTCAGAAAGAGCTACATTAATTTAGCCCCACGAGAACTAGGTTTGTAGAAAGCAGAGCAATATATATTCAAAATGCTTTTAGTTAGAACTTGAAATACATATACTTTTGATTAGAGAGACAAAAAAAATTTAAATGCACACAAGGTTTATTATATATTCATAGCTATTTAGCTATGTTTTTTGGTTTATGTAATAAAGCAAATCAATTATCATTTGACTTTAATTACAGCATTTGATTTTAAGATGAACAGGCTAAGATACATAAAAGCCAGCTGGAAAAGATCATTAACCGGCAAGAGTGAGCCTGTTACCAAGTGTTCCACTAAATAAATGTTTAAAGTGAAGGGAGGAACAAGCCTCTCTCTCTCTCTCTGTTGGCGGGACAGGACAATTGAGGCTTGTTTCTCGGAGTGCCCCGGGACATCGCCAAAAGCAGTGCGTTTAAAGGGAAGTTTGGGTCTCCGGTTTCCATTGATCATCAGGTGGGGACGGATGGCAGAGTGCGTGGAGCGCACCCAGTCAGGTTTACAAAACACAAAACACTATGGTGATCAGGCGATTGCAAAACGTCTTCGAGAAACAGCTCCATGTGTTCTTAGTTTACCTGCTTAACTCATTCCCTTTTCATAACAACAATGAAATATTAACAAACTCTTACTTTTTTTAATCTTTAACTTTTTTGTTCTAATGAATACCATGTCAGCTAACCTCTGCCGTCCAGTCGATGGGTATCAGTATGGGGATGGCTGACGGGAATGAGGCCGTGCAAAAGTAAAATGGGTCCCGGGACCCAACTGTGGGGTACCCCAAAGTCCAGGGTCAATTTTTAGTCCCAGTCCAGCCCTGCCGGTTTTCATCTCATTTTATGGTATTATATTATTAAACCAGTAAAATTCATTTGAAGTGCTTCCACAACATTATATTGGAAAACATGTATAATATTTTATATTAACTACTTTTTTTCTTTCAATATCAATAAAATCTCAGAGAGATTTACCTGTCCTTTGTTTTTTTCTATGGCCTAGACTGCTCTTGCTTCTATTGGATCATTGTTTTTTTAACCTTATGATCCTTAAAATAACAATCATCAGAATATAGATGACTGTTAGTGTAACTAGCTGCTTAATGAGGCCTCACATGAAGGTGACCTAAGGAATGCACTGTGTCACCTCCTTAATTCGATGTATAAAAGGTGGATATATTTTGTATATATAATCAATTTGTTTTCTGACTTCTCATCCTAGTTGGCCAATACTAAAGAGAAAGGACACGTTTTCCCGACTTTGTGATATAAGAATATAAACAGCACGGCAGATTGAAAGGTGAGACTATATAAATTCCATGAAACAGTACAATCTCAGAAGGACAGGTACACCCAAATCGATCCACCCATGCATGTGTTTACATATAAACAGTATGGGACTCAAAAGAGTTTTACCGTCAAAGTCTTGTAAAAACGTTTATAATGATTTCAAGACTTGAAAATAAAAAAAAACACTACACCATTACTGTTCATACAATAGAGCGATTACTCATTTGTGACTGTTTAGATTATTTTTTTTACTAGTCAATAAGTGATAGTTTTGAAAGGACATAACTGGACGTGTTTAAATAGAACGTTTATTTTACTTTTCATACATATGGGAAATAAAAAATTCCTGATAAAACTACAAACTAAATCAAATGAAAAACTAAAACTTCATTTTCCTAGCTACAGATCATTGGTTATACCTAAAGACAATATAACAATAATAATAATAATAATAATAATAATAATGAAGCAGATGTGGAGCTGGATGAGACTTGTTGGAAACCCAGCATCCTTAAAAGGGCCATCAACACTGTACCAGTCTTCTGGATCATGGAGGAAAGTGTGATAGGGAATCCCACAGAGGCATAAACGAAATAGAAAATGCCCCCCAATCCCCCTTTGACGCGTAAACCTCTTCCGTCACAACGGCTCGAGTGTCCTTGGCTGGCAAGAGAATTGATTGGGAGTCCCCTGCGTTCCCTGCGATGGGCACAGAGCCGTGACGACCCACTCTCGCTGTCCGTCCGCTGTCCACCAGCTACACGTAGATGTTCTTTCCAAACTGCCTGGAGGCGGCCCTGTAGTCTGATGGGGGCTTGCTTGGGTTTTGGTGCTTGTTGTTGCCTTTGCTTTGTGAGGTGTTAAAAGAGGTAGCGCCGCTGTAAGAGTATTCTGCACGCCTGGAGCGGAGTGAAAAGCCAGAGGAGTCACTTCAATTTGTCGTCAAATTGTCTGAAACTACTGAAAGACTATTTACATGATTTAAGAAAAAAATTAAAACCCCAAACGCTTCCTCCTTATAGGTTACTCGATGATGATAACGCACTTTATACGTTTGACCTAATAATGCTTTGTTGCCTCCCTGGCTGGAGTACAAGAAGCACGTATGACAGGAGGAATTAGAGTTTCCTGCTTAGAAAGGCACCCATCTGAAAAGGTTACTGAGTACTGACAGCAGTTAGAATGCAGCGTGACTGTCTAACCACTCCACGCTCTACAGAAACTCACAGGCTGCTCAGCCATGTCACAAAGTTCCAGAGTTCACTGGATCGCTTATATTGGGGAGCCTTTGTTACCCCGAGACACCTAGGAAACCAGCCCAAGGTGACTCTGACACTGATAACATCTGATGTTCAGCAGAGGGCACATTTCTGTCTTTTTGCTGTCGTTTTGACACATGATGTTCAATATTTGAGAAGCAGTAGAAGTTTCTGTCACCCACATTGTATCAATATCAATTTAAAGAGTATTCATGAGTAACTATGCTATGGCATCGACTTTCTCTACACTTACTACACAGAGACAGAACAAAGATACAGATAAAGACAGACGTACAGACAGACAGACAGACAGACACAGACATGTGGTTGTGTGCACACAGTTAATGCGGGATTGTACTGTATCTCGATTAAACATCCAGCTGCTTCTATGCGGGATGGACACCACAAACCTCGTATTGTAGCTCCCCGCCAGGGAGAAGCAGAAAATAGTGCCGCCTATAATGCTGAGGATTGATCCTGCCCATCCGATGAAGAGGGCAGCGCCCAGCTCGAACCTGCGGGGGGCAGCCATGCAGTGGTCAGCGGGGCCTCACACCCCAGCCTCGGTCCCCGTGTATGAGTCTCCCACGTTACCATACTGTATGAAGGGCTGCATGACCACCCGACCACAACAGTATTACTCCATCTGGAAAATCTTATTAAAGGGTCATAATATATAGGCCACTACAGATATTAACGTAGAGGTAAATAAATCTGGGAACAAATTAACTAGATCAATAAGGTCACTTAAACTGCTTTATTCGTAATATTTATGGCTTCGAGAATATTTTACTATAGGCATGCATTAAATTAACCAAATTAACCTATATTTTTTTTTTTGCAAAGAGACGCCCCTCCATCCACCCGAATTGTAAACGCCATCGGATACTTATTAACTTACTTTTGTGCCACAAACATGGGATCAAAGAATTCCGAGGTGATCCTGTGAGCGTAGAGGGAGCAGGCGGTGAGCGAGCAGAGCCCTGCGGGGGGGGAGAGCGCCGTCAGGGGCTGGCTTAGGGGGGGCGCTGCCGGGGGGGGGGGGGGCGCCCTACCGCCCAGGATGAAGTTGGCGCCGGCGAAGAAGGCGATCCTGGCTTTGCTGCCGTCCGAGCCGCCGATCTTGGTGCACTTCATACCGACGAGCGCGAAGACGGAGCCGAAGAAGCCGAGGCAGACGGAGGAGATCATGAGCCCCCGGCACACCTGGATGTAGGCTGCGGGCGGACACACACGGGGGGGCTCCGTCATACGCCTTCCTTACCTTTTCCTTGGGGGATTTCAGACGCATACTTATACTGGCTGGAGGTAACCTTACAAAACTAATGTGGCGTCTGGGACAGGTGGTATATATCGGGGGGCAGAAGGAAGGGTCGAAATGATTTTAAATGTACTTTAACTACAGAGCTTTACACAGCCCTAATCACACACCTCAATGAAACAATTATTATTATTATTATTATTATTATTATATTTAATATTATTAAATATTGTCCCGGATAAGGTCTCTCGGGCTGTAATCGCTGTCCCCTGGAGTGGGGGGCATAAATAATAAAATAAAGGCAAATGCCAGCGCGCGGGCATGCCCCCCTTAGCGCGCGCAGGAGAGGTGCACAGAGCGCACATTGTTCCCCGCCGCATGGAGCCCGGCCCCGGCCCTCCAGCCAGCCTCCCCGGCATCTGCTCCTGCTGGCCGGCTGTCCGCCCATGCAATTTATTAACGCTTAGCCCTTGATTGCGGGATTATAGTCTTTCGGTTAAGTGCATTATCCAATTCATAAAAACGACCCCCTTCTGCGACCGAACCCGTATGCTATAAATCACACACCATTAACACCACGTACGTCTGGAGTGGCAGCAGTATGATTATTTGCGAGATGGTGGTAGTGCAAACTGCGAATTGTTGTTTGTCTTACATCCGTGCCCGGGGCCGTGGCACCGTGCTGCTAAGTGATGCATCTGCAACGATTCTGCCCCACAAGGAACCGGCGCCTCGTTACAGAGCGGCTAATAAAATTACATGCTAGAGGTGGTACTTCTCATCTTCGCACAGGCTTTGCTTAAGCCCCCCGAAATAAGTGAAGCGTAGAGGCAAAGGGGTCTCAAGAGCAAATGGGAACCAATTTGACTCCCGGAAATTATCCAGAGGGAGGGGGTGAGCCTAACAGGCACCGCGCCCCCCCCCCCCATTAATATCGCTAATAAGGGAGAAGCGGCGGATTCTCGGAGGTAATGGGTTTTAAATTGAGACGTGACAGAGGACTGGGAGTTAGGGAGCAGGAATCAGTGAACCTTAACGCAGCGCGATCATAACCATGGTGTTACAAAACAAATCGGTCTTTCATGCACCTGACATTCCCGTCCTTATCCTAACATCTATAAGCAACTTTCCTTTTTATATTGGCTACAATTAATCGTTTGACTCAGTTTATCCTAATGACGTAGGCAGCTTTAAGCTTTTTCCTGCATCAAAAACTTGCATGAGATAGCCCTGATTCTAGGACATAAAGCATGAGTTAGTATAAACCAAATGATCTGTGACTGTTAGAAGGAGGATCTTTTTTGTTATTTTATTCCTCTGATGTTTAAAAAGAAATAACAAATTTCAAACCATCCAGAGCCAGCATGGAGGGAAAGTCCTTGCAGTTTGAGATTCCCGTCGAATCCGTGACGCAGGTCTTCCACAGGTTGGACCAGAAGGTGGCTGTGGTGATGACCGTGCCATCAATGGAGGATACCTTCCAGTAGTCCGTGGGTAAGGTGGAGGAGATGAGGACCCAGCCTGATACAGAAAGGATGAAGGCAAGGATTTCTGTTCCCATCGAACTCATAGTTCTCCCAAGAGCAGTGGAGACTGCTTGGTTTCTAGGCGCGCTGGAGGAGAGTCCGTAAGAAGCTGTCCCCTGGGCTTCTGGGTCGCAACTGATGGTTAGTGGGTGAGGTGGGACTGCATTGGTGGTTAATGTGTCTTGGACTGATACATATTCAGCAGGGAGGGTTCTGTCCTTGGCCACCACCACCTACTGACCAGCAGTGCCTCACACACACACAAGCCTACACGTCACTCCTGGACACATGATAAAGCGAGTGGAGAAACAGGGGAAGGTCAATGTGTAGACATGGACAAGGTTAGTCACAGTGATCCAGCTGAGGAATTGTGTGTGAGAGAGAGGGGCTGAGAGAAAGAGAGAGAGAGAGAGAGAGAAAGAGAGACACATGTTTCGAAGTTGGTAACTCTTTAGACAGACATTAGAGACATGACTGCATTATATGGACTGCCTGAAAGTGGATATAAGGATAAGGAAAATGGCATCAATCTATGTCCAATATTCCTGTTAAGGAAAGTCTTTTTTGTTACACTTAGTTTTGTTCTGGATAGTCACAGGAAGATAAAAAGGATCATAAAGATTAGTTGTGATTTCTGTGGTCCTACGTATTATGGTACACAGAGTTTAGTATTATTTAAAATTGTTATCATGTGGATTGTAGCTCGGTTCTTGGAATAATTCCATCTTATTAAAAGTGCCTGTAAGTATTTTCTCCCCCCCCCAGGAATATGTTTTGCTGGACATGAGTAACGTTCTAGGCAGACTTTCCAGCGGGCTGGTCGCACATTAACCATTCCTCCTTTGCGGCACGTGCTCCTGTTCCGGAGCTGCATTGTCATTAACGTGGCTGGTATGCGCTATGGCCAAAGTTTGATGCCACCACGCGGAAACTGCTAAGATGCTGGCTTCGACGAGTGCTGTCATGGTTGGCTGCACAGACATTTGACGGGTATGAAATCAAGTCAAAATCGGAGGTGCAAAAAGTCTTTACGTCCAAAGATATTTGGGTGATGATGAATACAAATCAGTATCATCCTGATTTGATTTTATGTTATGGACCCATCTAGTGGTAAATGTTTGTAAATCCCCACAGTTTTCTGTGACCTAAGGGCCTGTTAGTCAATACACTTTGAGTAAATTGAGTAAAGTCTTCCCCCTAGAAAATATTGGCAGCTTCAAAAACAGAAAAAGAAATTATTTAGTACTTAATAAAATGAAATTTATTTTAAAGATATGATAAATCAGTTGACCTCAGGGGCGCAGCTAGAAATACTGGGCCCCCTGACAAAATGTTATCTTGGGTCCTCTTGGTATATTTCACTGTGCGAGGGGTCTTCCACAGTAGATTTTGGGGCCCCGATACAGTGCTGCGGCCCCTCAATCTGCCAGGGCATCCATGGCCTTCTGACACACCTGACTGATCTCATTTCCACAACCAATAATTGCAATATGCGTATTACAAACGCTGCCCCTATAACGTACTACACTGAAGTCTTGGGCAGTAAAATAAAATTATGTTTAACTGATCTTAATCTTCCCATTGAACAGGATAAGCAGTAACAGAAAATGGAGAAATGGATGGATGGATGATCCATTATTTTTGGTATAAAAATAAGTTATTTCAAAACCTCTCTTACAGCCACCCCGGCATTTCAAGTCAAGTCAAGTGGATTTTTTTGTCATAACACCTATACATGGTGGTACAGTGATATGAAAGTTGCTGCCCCAGGATCACAATGCAATGTGGAACAAGACAAAGGCCTATACATATAGGTGTGTGTGGGGGGGGGGGGGGGGGGTGGGAGAGGGGGGGCCGGTTGGTGTGCCCTGCGGGCCCTGGAACACGACCACACCCCCCCCGCCCCCACGGGGGGGGGGGGCGCTCTACGGGCCGG
>JAODKM010000034.1:21993073-22005247 GCA_026780845.1 Petrocephalus sullivani
TGTGTGCCACCCAAAGGCCCGGAAGAAGGAGCAAGCGTCTGAGAACAGCACGAATGACGGTGGAAAGCAGGACAGGCCGAAATGGGATACGATACGATATCAGTAGCTTTTGGGAAAACATCGTAAATTCTTGTCATTTTTATTGTACTGTTCATTTGAATATATTATAATGTTAAATGATGATTTTTTTTCTTTAGCAAACTCAGCATGCACTAACTGCCCAGCTGAATAGGTTCACACACACACACTACATATGTACATATGTACATATATATATATATATATATATACATAGATAGATAGATAGATAGCATATGTATCTATCTATCTATCTGTGTGAGTCTCTGCTCCATCTATGTTGAAGGGGGTGTGAAATGAGACTAGGTATCCTTTCACAGGTCTGAGAATAGTTCATTGTATGAGGAATTTTCCTTAAATGACGTGTTTATAGTGCATTTGGAGGTGGGGAGAGGAGCACCTACCATGTGGAAAAAAACAGCAGAGCAGACTAGCACTTCAGTTACCTGCTGAGATCTCTGCGGCTTTTCAGTAAGGAGCTCAGGATTCGGATCCTACGCAGACTGTGATCTTTACTTAAAGGCTAATGGTGTCTGATCCTGGCTGTTGTTTACATGTCCAATGAAAGTCTTGCTTTGTCCTGGGGGTTATGGGGGAACAACCAAAACTCTCGGCTCCAGACCCAGGCTTCCTGTTTTCTCGAACCTCTGGGTTTAGTCATTCCTTCTAGGGTTTAGCTGTGGCCACGAGCCAGATTACATCCACTCATGTTGAAGGTGAGGCTCAGCTACTGTTCATGCATTATTGGTGTGTGCTGTTTACAGCAAATTGAAAAATTTTAAGCCATCCAGGCAAAATTTTTTCTTTAAATGTTAATATGGAAATTATTCATTTTAAAGATGTATTACTTTTGATCAGTTATTTATTATTCAATCTGGGATGCTGTGATATAACATTATCAAAGGAATATTTTAACAATTGTAACACATTTTAACAATTTTAAAAGTTCAGATTTGCTGTCAGTTATTCGCTTTACTGTCATAACTTACATTTTCTACTTTTAGTCGATCAAGAGTGGATAAGAACAGTACCGGTCGTAGCCAATGTGGTGCCCTAGGCGAGCATCAGCGCCGGCGCCCCCTCTGAAGTTGGTGCCCTAGGCGGCCGCCTATAGGATTGACAGGCCCTGGGAAATAATAATATATAAATTACATTATTTTGCAGAGATTGTAAACAAAGCAAATCCTTTACAAGTGCACTCTGTTCGGTGAAGCAGGGAATGTAATGTTTTTGTGCGCCTGTCGCGTTTCTGCCACAGGGGGGCAGCCGCTCTTACTTTCCAAGCACCTCTTATCCGTATGACCGGCGATTCGCTCCCGAGCTCCAAGATCAGCGCTTCCTCCCCCGGGTAACATGCACCCACCTTTGCAGTACTGTCAGGTCTGCTCAATACGCACTCCAATGTTTTTCTTTAACAAAATCTTTATTTCACAGTTTTGTTTAACCTTGAACACGTCAGCATGGATAAAAACAACCTGTTAAAATGGCAGTATTTTAATTCTAAGGTTGTTAAGTTTTCCAATGAGGCCTAAATCCGTATAAACTAACGTGAGGAGAATATAAGTCGGAACTGGCCGCCATGTGCCGAGGCTCAGAACAGGAATCGACATCCTGCTGCATTTGCCTCTAATCCTACATAATGCTCTGATTAAACGAATAGTGTTTGTTTTACGGCGAGGAGTCAGCACAGTTAAAATACACAGACGTTAAAGCTCTTTAAATATATATATATATTGCAACGAATACCCCTGTTTTGCTTCCTTAAATCGCATTTCTGATGTTCGATCTGCGTTGTAGAAGTTTAGTTACATGGTTGCATGCGGCAATATATATATATATATTTTATATTTTGGTGAATGTAGTACTCGGAAAGAAACCGTCACAGTTTTACCTCTGAAATATACAAATCAAATAACTGTCAAGTCACGATGAGTAATGGATGAACAGCACGGTTCACATTTGTAGTGGCGTTAGTGTGATATATAATATTGACATTTCTTGCAGTGCCACAGCCTGTTCATGCTGATCGGCCTCCCGTTTGCCTTCACTTCCTCTGCCTTTTATTTCCGCGGCGGCCCCCGCCTATAGGGCTCGGCCGCCACTCGGATTTTCATTAATAAACGCGCCGTGCTTCATAGATCGTGGCTTAAGCACAGGGATCATTTGGCCTTGTGCTACTGAAGCAGTCACTGTGAACTTCAGGTGTATTGCAGCTAACTTGCCGCATCTCGGCAGACGGCCTTCCCAGCGACGAGGACACCAAGTGCGTGCTGTCTCCTGCAGCACGATGCTGGCCCCCCGAGTGAGGGCCCCCCAAGTGAGGGCCGCTGCTTTGTCATGCCGCCGCCTACTGCGAGTGCTGCCTGCATTCCGCCACTAGAGGGCAGCACACAATTACAGTACGGCTAGGGGAAGCGCACGAGTGCAATGGACGCAATGCTCGGTCTTAAACTTTCCCTTGCAGTGACCTGAACCCCCACGAACACGCGCGCAATGTCATACATTAAATATGCTCGAGCAAGAATTTCTTTGTACTTCACCGATTTGACTGATTCCTTTCAGTAAAGAAGTTAAGCCCAGATATCTTCTCATGCACAATCTGATTTCAACAACCTCTGCGAGGAGCTTGCAAGTAGACCTAACTGGCTACCTGTGTCAACACTGGGATAAGTATTTCATCACACATAAAAAGACGGACTAGAAGGTAAAGTAAAAATATTGTTTACGCATCGCATTACCAAGAGCTAAAGATATTGAGCCTGTCTTAATGTTGGTTCCTCTGTTATTTTAACTTTAAAGCTGCTAAACAATTTAAGATCCAACACTAAATAATTATACGCTAAGGTGCCCCCCTTGTAAATAAAATTACTTCCCGATTATAGTTTTTGTCTTTTGCAGCTGTTTTTGCATAAAATATATGAAAGAGACGTTTCACTGTGCTTCACTTTTAGCTGTCTATCTCAGAGCAGATTGCTGTACATAAAAGCTCCGGCACACACAATATCAGGTCAAGTGATCGCTGTCAAAGAGCGACCGTAAATGCGGCAGTCAGCAAATGGGCAAGACCCAACCAGGGTCACGCTGCTCTGCTCAACACTGTTCGTAATCACTTTAATACAATTACAGAATATACATTTTGTTCTCTAGGTTAAGTGTCAGGGAAAAGTGAATCTTTGAGCAGAAGCTATGTACTCGACTGCGCCGCTGACCCACAATGTGTGGACTAGCAGGACTGATATCGTATTTCAATCATCCATCAACGTGTCTGTGTTAACCATCACGCCACTACAGGCATGTTCCAAGAAGTCACACCTTGAGCACAGCACACACAATAAAGAGCATTGTAGGCTCTCCAGTGTACATAGTGTGCTGCCCTGATATGGACCTGTACATGTGCAGACAGGTGCCATGCTGATATTTCAGTTTGTTACTTATTGTTACAGCATTTCCTGCATCACCTGTGCTTGTATGAAAGCCGAAAACACTCAGCCCCCATTCTGATTCCGAAGGCTTCAGTTTCTCTTGTTTAGTGAAGGGCTGGCTCGCAGTATTATATTTTTTGTACGCCTGTGTACACGTGCTGTTCCTGCATGAGTGGTGGACCTTCAGCACCTGATAGTCTGTAAGACAGCACCCGCGGTGGCGCCTGTTTGACCAAGAGGCCTGTCACTTCCCAGGAGCTGACACGGAACAGGGATGTGCCCGTCCATTGCCCCAGATCTGTTTGAGAACCTGGAGCGAGAGCTTCTGAGGGTGAGCGCGAACAAAACGCAGAAAGCGGAGAGTGATTGAGCGGCGTTTGCCGCGGCGTAAGGGCAGGCGGCTCTGTTTGCTCTGCGCCGCACCGTTGACTTCTGTTTGCCTTGTGAGTCATGCCAGAAACCTTTGATTATTTCAGGCACCTATCGATTAGTAGGATTTAGTTGTTTGGACAGAGAAGAGTGAGCAGGTGTATAATCTTATAACAGCAAACACTCTACAGCTGAGGTCCCCAACATCGTCACGGGCTGTGTGCTGTTGTGGATGACCGTCTTTATACAGTGTTCTCTCTTAATAGGAGACACAAGTGTAAACTAGGTTTCCCACCTAATCTATGTCAAGAGGTACACTTTGAACTACTTTAAAACTGAAAGGCTCCTGTGTCTGGCTAATTTGTTCCGTTCATCTTGTGCTTTGACTGGTTTGTTTCCTTGATTGAAAGACTCATCCAGCTGTTTCCCGTTAACATTAGTGATACGTGCATGATTATTGGAGACTGACCAATCAGCACACAGCAAGAACGCAGCGCTTAAGTGAAATCCAGGTTCTTTTAATTGAAATGGTAGTTACAAATCCTATCCTAGCTCACGGTGTCCTATCTGACACAGATTAGGTGGTAACCCTAGTGTAAACCAAAATCTGTAGAACTGTTTCTCTTCGTATGTGTGAATGGATGTCTAGATGGCTAGATGACATTTTTATTTTACATTTGCCTTGCTTGCCTGTCACTTTTATCTATATTAACTCTCTTAAGCCACTGCACCAACTCCGGCTCCCACAGCAAGAATGAAATACAAGTAACTCCAGGCCATGCAGTACCTTTACATGCTGCTCTTCTAATTATTTGCTACAGTGATGCATTTTACATCAGATATGATGTACAGTCGTCTCTCGTTTATTGCGTTTAATCCATTCCAGACTCCACCACGAAAAGTGAATTTCCGAAGTAGGATTCTTTATTTATAAATCGAATATTTTTATAGAGTATAGAAAACCTGTTTACGACCTTATAAATAGATTAGAGCCCTCTAGCCATGAAACAACACCCTTTAGTCACCATTACACTCATATTACCCAATATTTTAGACAAAATGAGACATATTAGACATTACAAATATCATATATTATTATTATTATTGTACATTTAATTACACACACACAGTTCTTACACAGAACCGCTAACCCATGAAAATAAGAAGAAGCAGAAGGCTTAGAAGAAGCAGCACGTTTAGACTTGGATAAAAGTTCTCCGAAATTGCAAACAACATGCTTCTGATGTGTAGCGATGTAGAAGCGTGTATGAGAGACACGGACTTGCGTGAGGCTGAGCCAGTGAGTGGCCGGGATAGGAAGAGGGTATTACTGACTCAGACAGCCGAATGCGCTGTATCATTTTCATGGTCTCGATCAACTTTTTAATGAAAATACAATACTGTATATACTTTAATGAGCACAGTACTGTATTTGAAAAAAATCGCGATAGAGTGAAGCCGCGAAAGTCGAAGCACGACGTGGCGATGGACAATTGTCGTAATAATAATGGGTAGCTTTGTGGCCAGGGTTAGGGGAGCAAAGGTCACAGCTGGTACAGTGGATAGTGGTGGTTGGGCACGGCAGTGTAATGTAGATGGAATGTAGGTGTTGTGTATTGAAGCTTTACTTTGTTAGGCTACTGTAAAGCTTACATCTATAAATGTCCTGTCTGCTCTCAAATATCTTGAGTGTACTTAGCAACCTGGCTGAGTATCTGGGCGTGCCTGGTGACTGGGCACCCACTGGGTGAAGCTGCTGTTTTTTTAGTGTAAAATAACAATCTTATAGGGCAGTAAAAGTAGAATTAAACAAAGCTCGGTCATATGATGGCTGCCGAGTAGCTGTCGGGAAGTATTGTGCAGCTGACGCTGTGACTGAACAGGCAGGACACAGTGAGGCCTTTATGGCCTTTAGACAAAAGCAGGGCCTTTTCACTGTCATCAGCGTGCTTCCAGTGCCTGAGAAGCGGAGGGAAGGTGTTAAGCAGCCTTTACAGCAGCCGGCTGAGGTCATCAGATTGCACCCGCCGCAGTGGCGTGTCATAACAGCAGTCGGCTGAGGTCATCAGATTGCGCCCTCCGCAATGGCGTGTCATAACAGCAGCTGGCTGAGGTCATCAGATTGCGCCCCCCACAGTGGCGTGTCATAACAGCAGTCAGCTGAGGTCATCAGATTGCGCCCCCCACAGTGGCGTGTCATAACAGCAGTCGGCTGAGGTCATCAGATTGCGCCCTCCGCAATGGCTTGTCATAACAGCAGCCAGCTGAGGTCATCAGTAGTTGGCTGAGGTCATCAGTCTGCGCCCTCCGCAATGGCGTGTCATAACAGCAGCCAGCTGAAGTCATCAGCATGCGCCCTCTGCAATGGCATGTCATAGCAACTAACGCCCTTTTAGGATGCTCATTTGGGCATTAGAACTGTACTCTTTAGCTGGCTCTGGGTGGTCCCAGATTGCTAGACATTTGGGACATGTTTGCATTTTAACAGCAATAATTTGCTTCTTACCTCACTTGTACGTCGCTTTAGTCAAAAGTGTCTGCTAAATAAAAGTTAATCGAATATCTGTGATTTAATGTGCAGTGAATATCAGTGTTAAACTGTTGTTTTTTATGTAGCTCTTGTTGAATAAAACCTATAATAGACTATGTGCTGTTCTTTTTATCTTTTGGGCTAAATATAGCTGTGGTTCACAGCTTTTCGCTATCAATTGAAACAGATATTGTATATTTAGTTATTGTTTTTGTTTCTTACATGCTGCTGTGTCTGTGTGTGGGGAGCTTTATTTGTGGGAGCAAACCTTACCTGTGTCTGTAATACATTCCAACAGTGAACCAAGCAGTCAGCGGAGGAAGGATCACCGCAGGTATGATTTAGACTCAACGCAACGCCAACATAACCTACGTAATATCGCAAAGAGAAGCTCGAGTAACAGTGTAAATAATTCATTGTAATATATCTCATCTAATTGTGAATATGACGCCTTAATTATGCATCCACCGCTGAGTGTGAAATGTTTATAGATAATTTTTGAGCTAAATGTCCATTTTAAAATGTTTGCTCGTGTTCTTACGCCTTTCCTCGGCGGCTTGTATTGTGTGCTACTTTTACACAACGTCTGCTAAATAGAAGTCCACGTGAAATGTAGTATTGTGCACGTCCACTGAGAATGCAGCTCCTCATGTCATTAAGGAAAAATGGAGCCACATGGTTACCCGTTCACTGGTGCATTGTTAAAAGTTCAAATTTTCACTGCATGGCTGATCTTTATTCATCTCACCGTTCTAAATATTAAAGTATATGCAGACAGGTCAATTTGCCTGTCCACACTGGAGATTCGACTAAGAGACCCTGTTGCGTTGTGTCGGATCTATTGCCACCCTAACCCTGCTGCCAGCACTTGGATTCGGCGCAGTGCTATGCAGTGACAGTGGGCGGTGCAATGGTAAGGTACATGAGACTTAAAGCTGCATTAAATAGTATATGTATATATATATGTGTGGGGATATATGGGTTGGGTCTCCAGTAGGGGCGCCCTTCTGGTGCCCTGTCGCCTAAGCACTGTTGTGCTGTATGGCCATGATATGGACCGGGACTCAGTCCCCATCTCCGTGTGTCACTCTGTTTCTTTGACTCTAGGTTGACTCCTGTACTGGATACACTAGACGTGTAGCCCTGAAACATTCCAGTGTGCTTGGAAGCATAAGCCAATCACGTGCGTCTGTATTGTGCACCCGTATTGTGATATTCTTCCAGCCATCTTCGTGCATTTTATCCTGAGCTGGATCATGTGAGGGAAACCCCTTAGGCTGTATAGGCCACAAGGCAGGGCTGCACTCCGGATGGGATGCTAATCCATTTCAGGTCACATGCTTGCAATCCAAAACACTCGAATCCCACCACCCTCCCCCAACCGCTGCTGCCTCCTTTATTTCCTCTGTGTACACAGTTATTTGCCCCGCGGGATGTTCACCGAACACACACTTGCCAGAAAACGTAAGGCGCTTCGTTGAAGGGGGTCCTGCTGTAATTTGCTCCGAAGCTGTTTAAACACAGAGATGAGTCTATGTTCCCCTCTGCTGATACGTAACCAGTTTGAGGGCATTGATCTTCTCAGCTAATGTTGATCCCATTAATTCGTCGCCATTCAGTGGGCTAATCCCTGCCAGGACTGTACACTAAAGCCCGGCCCAGACATGGTGCCAGCTCCTGCCGACTCCTCTCCCGTGACAGAACATTCCGGGCCCACGTGAGACCCTGTTCCACAGCCTTTAATGTGAATTGTCCACCATTTAAATGTAAGTGTGGCCCTCTTGGAATAATTTCCGAACGTGAAAGGCTGGGCCACCTGTGTGGCCTTTTGTTTTGTTTTGTGTTTTGTTTTGTTTTGTTTTGTTTTGTTTTGTTTTGTTTTGTTTTGTGTTTTGTTTTGTTTTGTTTTGTGTTCTGTTCATTCATTTGATTCTCAGCTACTTCGTCAGGATCGAGCACAGAGTTGGAGCAGTGTGCGTGCGTGTGTGTCGTGTGACTGATAGGCCTCCCTGACGCGTCGCTCGCCTGCCGTTAATTGCATGAAAGAGAAACGGGGGAGATCTCAGGAACCTGGCAGCCCTGGCGAGGAGAATCGATTTATAATGTATTAGCGAGAGCCGTGGGGGGTGCGGGTCGTACCTGTGGGTAGAGAGGGGAATGCAGGTGGGTCCGGTGACTGCCCCCCCCGCCGCCCGCCTTCCCCCGGGCATTGTTCCCGCCTCCCTGCCGTGGCATGACTCGCGGTTCCGGGCTTATCGCTGCACTCACAGGAAGTCCTGCGATTGGCCACACGAGCCGCTCCAGCCGGATCCCGCCGTTCCACTTCCGCGCCCCCTGATCGGGCAGCCGCCCCGGCTAATGCGTTCAGCTGGGGGGCCTCTGCAGCAGAGTTTAAAATCCCCCCCACCTCCCCTGCCAATTTTTTTTCCCTAGACTCACAAAGTGGTGCAGATCTCACCTGGAGTCCCAGGCCGTGACAAATCGGTAAATACTAACGCAGGTGAGATCCTCACAAGTCTATATGTTTGCCACATAAAGTGTGATTGTGAAGAGTGTGTTTGAAGCCATTGTCACGAGTCGCTATGGAGCCACGGGGTGCCTACATGCCGTCAGAGCTTTTCGGGGAGCTGACATCTCGCGCGCCGAAGTGTTTTGCCGGGAGGCCGCGAAGCACAGCTTGGCTCACTGGCCGCGGCCACGATGGGCCGGTAATTGCAGCAGTTAGGAGCCGATTGTTTTTCGGGAGGCGAGGGGCGCGGTGTCACATGTCCGAGAGAAAAAGCCGGGTGACGCACCTGCAGAGAATGTGCACTCACAAATTTCGGCTAGAAAGAGGCTCGAACAATAACGCCGAGAGGCAGAAGTGCACGGCGCCTCCCCTAGCCCCGGTAGCTAAATACCAAGGGGGGTATTTCACAATGCAGCTACGAGTTAAGTACAAGGCCCTAAGACAAGGGCCACCTAGCATGGCTCTGACGGGGGGAGGTGGGCGTGGCTACGGGAAGCTGGCATGTCGTGATGGCGGTTGGCCTGTGAACGATATTAGCCCACTTGTAAACACTGAGTGCCCCAGCGCCATGAATCACACCTGACTCACATTATCTCTGCATACAAGTGGGGGGTGTGAATTTAAGGTGGGTGGGTGGGTGGAGGTGGGCCTGGGGCTCGTCTGTGAGTAGATTCTGGAGTAAAGCCTTCCAGCTGCTGGTTGGTTTCCGCGGTCATGGCCAAGATGACCCCGAGGTCTCGTTCTTTTTCCTCGTGACTCTCTTCCTCATTCTTCTACTGGTTCTGTGGCACTCAGCGCCGCAGTGATGGTGACTAGTTGCGGTGTGTGACTCTGAAATCAGAAATGCAGGGGAATTATATGCCCTGCTATGGTATTTTTCTTTTTGCCCTCGTGGGCTGGGGCAGATTCACCCCAAGATTTCGGGCCGTTTCGTCATACGGGACAGCTCTCATCGCAGCCCCGTTGATGAATAGTTGACTCCCAAGAATAGTTTAACTTCTTTTTTGCTTCTAAGGTGACACATTTTCGGTTGGTGCCCCGTCCTGGGCGACTCCCTGCCTTGTGCACGTAGCCTCTGGGATCGGCTCTGGACCCTAACAACCCTGAATAGGACAAGCGGTTACAGAAGATGGATGGATGGATGGATGACACATTTTCACCTGGACTGATTTCCATTGATATGTTTTTTTTTTTTTAAGTGGATATGTTACAGGAGCGCTTTGGGTTGCTGTGAGGGTTCATAAAGTGCCCAGTTGTCGATGGGTAACTGGCCCAGTGTTACACCCCTCTACTGGCGGCCCAATAAACTGGCCTTGGCTCTCTGTCTCTTTGTCAGCTTGACGCTAACAGCTCTTGTTTCAGGCAAACAAGCCGCAGCCCCGTTGTACTTTTGACATGATGAATGTTTACCGAGGAGTATCTGAAAATAAGACCGACTACCCCCCCTCCCAGTGAAAGGTAACACTTAAAGTACCTGTGTGGTCTGTGGTGGGATAATTATGTTTTTTTCAGCTGGGACCATGCTAACGACTGAACAATGCTAACGACTGAACAATGCCTTCAATAATGAAACTTTTGAAATGAAGCTTTTTTAGTTAAATTGCATTCTTTATTTATATTGTAATTATGAATATTAATTCATAATTCATAACTATCATTTACAGTAACCTAAGTTAAGGTTTAAAAAAGATGGATGGTTGCGTGGTGCCTGTCAGCTGAGGATCTGGTCGTAGCTACACAGCACTGACGCTGAGATACGCAGTGCCAGAGTCCCAGGCCCCCCTCAAAAGGCCTGGAGCCCCCATCATCTGCCATGTGACAGGTCGCTTTCCCAGAAGGCCTCAGTGCCCATTCTCCCAGGCATGCGGAAGGAGAATTTCATTCTGTTGGGGAGGGGGGGGGGGCGCTTTAGCATTTCCTGAAGGTGTGGAGATACTGCCCAGTGTCTCGCTCTCTTGCCCTGCGGCCAACAGCAACGATGACTGGCCCCCGCTGTAGAGGCTGTCTCGGAGCTGCGCTGTAATCGCATGTGCTCTGGGACCGGGCCCAGGAAAGAAAGGGCAAAAAAAGTTTCTAAAGACACCACAATAAAGAGCCGATGGAACACCTGCAGAGCCCAGAGTGGATAATGAACACCTGAGAAGATTGTAGGCAACTCAATTAACGTCATTGACACTGCCAGTCAGGACAGAATGGCAGGTAGTGTGGTTTAAATCTGCCTTTGTTCCAAAACAATAGGGCCCCCAACGTATCCAGTTCGGGGGCAGGGCGGGCTTTGTGCGGTGAAGGCCACATAATGAGTCATTGTTTGGCTTAGATAGAGCTCTGCTTGTCCGTCTGATATTGTCCTGAGTGTATATGTACTATTCATATGAAGGCCACTTAGATAACTGTGATTAATTTCAGTTGCCGTTGAATGACTATTATGGGTAGAAATCTTCCACGTTGTGAAATTTGCACACTTGAATACCTTTCGGCTTTTGGACGGGCAAATTAGCACATGGATTAGAACGTTCAAAGCTAATATGCGGTTTTGTGTTTGTAGATGCCAGGCGGGACTGTTTTGGATTTAAGCTGGAACATCGATGACCGTTTTTTTTTTTTTATTTTGGTTCCCCTCTAGTGTTTACACACCTGTTTCTGCGGCGAGATGCCTGGTTACCGTTAATTGCAGGAGAGCTTTATTTTTTATTTTTTTTAAGTTCAGTAGCAGAATTCAGTAGGTGTGAATGTCAAATAACGTGTGGTTGAAAATGACGCACTTTACTTCTGGCTTTTAACGCACATCAAAGGCTTTTTTCTGTCGGATAAGTGTATGTATTCTGTGGGGCCGGTAGTCGAACCCTTTCAGGCATGGCTGGCCAGGCTCCTGTTGCATGCTGGGTCTCTGCGACGGCGCGGGTCACTTGGCCTGGCAACGGCGCGGGGCGGTGGTGCGGGGCGGTGGTGCGGGGCGGCAGCGCGGGACAGCGGCGGACTCCCCTCCAGGTGAGGACGCCGCCGGTGCGTGAGAAGGCCATTTCATGCCTGGCTGGGCCTGCTCTCTGGGCTGACTCCTGTAATCTGGAAACAATTACTCCAGGATTACCCGCCGGCCCTGTGCCTGCACATTCCCTCCCCCCTGTCACCTCCTCCATCGCAGCCCGGTGGAGGGTGTGGCCTGTCACCCAGCATCAAAGCAAATGCACAGTCTACCAAAAGAGTGATAACTTGAGAAACTTGAGTTTTTTGTGCTTTTTGCTGTTTCCCAAGGCGCAGAGAGGCTC